>JAVCKT010007068.1:0-11409 GCA_032273925.1 Rhynchotus rufescens
CGCACACTTTCTCCCTACGCAGCAACAGAAAAGCGTGCACTTCCTGGAGGATTTTTTTTTTTCCTTAGCTTAATTGAAACTTGGTGTGAAAATGATCAACTGCAACAGCAGCTGTGCAGCACTGCGGCCCCGCGCTGCCTCGCGCCGAGGCGGCTCCTCAGGCCGCGCCTGCCTCGCGGCCCGCGGCCTGGGCGCACCTTGGCGAGCGCCAGGCCAGCTGGCGGCTCTGCCCCCCAGGTGAGGCGGGCAACGCGGACGGGCTCTGTGTGGGAAGCTCGGCCGCGCCGGCTGGTAATTCAGGAACTTTTATCTCCAGGGCTGTCAATCTGGCACCTTTCACAAGTGTTAAATTCACTTAAGTGTATTTTTTAAGAAGCTGTCATGAGACATACTGAAGCAAATATGTCCTTCAGTGGTTACACATGGACTCGGTTGTAACAATGTTTGTTAAGTGCTTTGACATCCCCAACTGATATGTTTGGTACAACTTCCACATTTATTCGGCTATTCAGCTCTGCTAAATAGTTTCTAAAACCGACGGGTTTAAGAAATAACCTCATTGGACTCAGTGCATCCAAAAGGCTACATCTAACCACGAAGAAACGCTTGTATAGCTGGTGAACACTGCACCCATCTACTAGTGGGAGAGTTTAGCCTGCAGATAATTGAAAAGGTTTCTAAAAAGATTTTGTGAAAAAAATCTTTAGATTGGGTACAGAGAAGATCATATGTTGCATGCTATATGTCAAATTAAGCTGTGATTGTTTAAAATAATGCTGATGGAATAAGCATTTTCAGTTGCTAGGCCATATTCTCAACCGTTGCAAGTTGTAGATATGCTAATTTACACCTGCTGAGGAGCTGGCAGAGTATATTACATATTTATATATAGTATCATGTGCAAACTAGTGAGGTTATTTCTAGATGTTTACTGTTATAATGAGCTCTGAAACTTTAAATCAATCTGCTGCACTAATGTAAACAACGTATTGCAACAAAATCAGATAAAAGTGCACTAGAACATCTTAAATACATTATTAGGTCAATGCAGGTCATTCATATTGATCCAGGTCTGACTTCACACACAGTTTAATCAAAGCTGCCAGGAACGAAAGACAAAGGATGGTCATGGCATTCACTGCCTTTCATCACGAGGTCGCTGAATTCATCCTAAATGAGTCTACAAGTGACTAAAAATTCATTCCTATTCATATACTACAGTATCTGACATCTTATGTGAAATCAGCTGGAGTGGACGGGTAAATATTTGGACTCACAACAAAATCCAGCTACTGTTCTAGAGAGGAAAAACTGGAGGTTGCTGATGCTCCACCCAGCAGTTTGCAGGCTACTTCCTTCCAATCTGGTAGATTTACATTAATTCGATTTTTATCCTGTACAGGAAACATTTGGATACCAGCACTCTCTTACGTCCACAGTCGAGGATGAAAAGGAAATGAAAATCTTTTGTTCCTCTTCAAGGCCTCCCAGGAAGACGATTTATTTCTCCCTGCTAGTTCTTCTGTAGTAGGGGCTCAGAGTTCATTCCAGATTTGGGAACAGGAGACTTGCAGAACTATGCAACTGTATCAGTTGACAGCAAGATGAAAGAAAAAGGCCTGAAATTTGGCCACATACTGATATAAACTGGAAATTAATTTTTGCTCTAACTCAGAGTTATGAATAGCATCATTTAGAAAAGTCTTCAGCAAGTCTTATGTGCCATTTCATCAGGCACTGCACAAACACAAAGCAGCAGACAAGGTCTGCCATCAACATAAAAACACCCAAAAGACCAAAAGGCAAAGTAGGACAGATAGGCACAGACAATTGTTAAAATTATATGTGATTTGTGAAAATTTGTGGAAAGACCAGCAGCTGACCTGCAATTCTGACCCATCATATGCCTATTCTTCCTTTTGAGGGCACAGCACTACCAGCACCATGACCATGCACCAAAGTGTTGCTTTGCCTGGACTGTCTCTGGATATCTGGAAGTTAAAATCCCAGTTCCAGGAAAGCCCTGAGCAGGGGTCCCACCTGCTCTGCTCTGCTCTGAAACAGCTTTGCTCTTCTGGGGCCTCTGGCACCCTCCAGCAGCATTAACAGCGTTAACAGATACCTAATGGGTATCTGACAGTTATCTGTGGGGTTTATGTTAAAACAGACAATCACACGTGCCAATGGGCCACCCAATGTGCCACGTGCCAATGGGCTATCCATGCTACTGTCCTATGACTGTTTGAAAAATTATTACCTACTTTGTACCACAGTCTATCTGCAATGATGAGAAAATTATTACACAAATCTAATAAAAGACAAACTTAATCGCTAAAATGCATGGTTCTAAAAACCTGTTTTTTAAAAAAACTTTTAGGGAAGACCTTTTAGAATTATACTAATTGTGCTGCCTTAAATACCTCTTGTAAATCTTTTGATTTACAGGAACACGGGTATAGAACACAGCACAGTGTAAAGGCAAAGCTGTTCAGATGTGCCCTCCTGCTTTGGGGTGCTGCTGGGGTTCCAGCTGGTGGGTCAGCATCTCCCATACATGAGGAGTCAGTTGGCAGCAACAAACAGTTTTATTCATTTGAACACTGGCTTTTTGGATAGGAATTTCTAGTACTGGATCCTTAGGCCACATCTCCACTAAAAACTGTGTTAGCTCAAACAGACACTGGGTTAATGAAACCAAAAATGCTCAGAAAGAAAGCGGATGTGATGCTTTAATCACTTTTAAGAAACATGAAGTGTGAGTGATGGAAAGGTGACCTTTATCTTTCCCACAAACAGAAGGGCAGCCTATAAGGCACAGGGAAAAGTGATTTTGATGTCTCCTCATACCTATTTCTGAAAAGACGTGATGGGTGGTATGAGATCTGTTTTTTAACAATGTTGCAATACTGCTAGAGGGAAATAAATTGTCCAAGAAGAGATGTCAGTTTTAAAGTAAAGCAAAGATGCCCACACAGCCCTTTCTTTGGTCAACATTGATACTTTATGCCAAGGGCCTTAACTTGTCAGGGAATATCATACCCTCTGCACTGCAGAATATGGTAGTGAGAAGGACAGGATACGGAGTGCTATCAAATCTGTTCAGAGAGAGGCACTATTCTCCCAGAATACCATCACTGTCATAGTCTTATCAGTATTTTCTACACTACATTAAAAAAAAAAGACAGACTCATTCAACTAAAGTTTCACTTCCAAGGTTGTTTTTCAATTGCACCATCGGCAGAAAGATTCATTCACTTTCCGCCTTTTGTGGAAGCATATGTGGATAGAGGGTAAGGTCATAAAACTTGCTCAGCCTAGCTCTATTTTCACTATATCACTTTGGAGGGCAGAGTGAACTCATCTACAACCTTCCGCAAAAGCATGTGGGGTCATTAAAGCCCTGAAGGATTCGGTAGGATGAAAAAGTGGAACAGGAAGGTGCTTAAGGTTTGTTGTTGTCTATTAATAACCTGGCTGGTTTCATTTTTGACTTACCAAGACCAAAGAAGAAAAGAAAGGAACACTAACTACATCTTTTCACGTCAGTATCTCATGCTAAATATATTTGTCCTGTCCTGTGTTGTAATTTTAGCAACTAGTTTAGGTAAATGTAGCATTTTCACACGCTACTTGGATCTACAGCCAGATTTAAAGTTACTGTCATTTTTCTTCTCTGTAAACAATAACGCAAAAAAGTTTTAAAGCAATAAACTACTTCAAATATAATTTTTAATTATTCACTATTCTGGAATTCTAGCTTTCTCCTAGGGAAAATCAGGAAGTTTTATATCCATCAATCCTTAGCTTTGACCCTATTCTCATCTCTTTCAACCTTTTAGGTATTTTTGTTTGCTGTCACATTTCTGCCGATTTGTTTGTAAATTCTAAATTCTATTTTAACTCCATTTTTCTTTAACTACTTGCCAAAATCCTTTAGCAAAACCTACTCACAGTTTCACTCTTTGGGCCTACTGAAGATTTACAATATGCTAAACTGGGCAAAAACTCAGTAGAAATCAGCACAATGTATTTTATACTTCATCATAATATTTTTTTCTGGCTCCACGTCCGTATAACTTCTTCTGCTTTTCACAATGGTTTACAACTTAAATAGTTTAATACAACAGTTCTTACATTTTTATTGCAAGCTGATAAAACTTGTTCATAAGTCTCTGCCATGCAGTATATTAAACACACATGACAGCGAAGGGGAACCGATGATTACTAAAACAGCAATTCAGTCTTGAAAGTCCTGATCATGCCAGAAAGTGCTTCTGCTTCGCTTGCATACAGTAGCTCTTGTCAGAATTTCTCAGATGAACTACCTTGTCATATTCACTTTGCCTTACCTGTTATTTTAAAGCTGAAAAGCAGCAACGATTTCACGACCCAGACCATGCATGGGCGCAGGGGTGGTTCTGGGGCATCACCTCCTCCAGGCGAGGTGGCTCCCGTGGGATGTTCCCCTCGGCTCAGGGTGCATCAAGGCCTTCACTGCCAGCACTGCCACTGAGCTGCTGGGAGGCCTTGGCCACCCTCTTTGGAGGGATTCATAACGTCCATACAGCCTTGGTGCATTTCATTCTGCAAGGCTCCCCATGACACACAGACAGACATGTGCTTAAGGCTCAGGGGGGACGTTTGTAAAAGACGGTATTTCATTGCATCCCTGTATGGGGCTCCTTTTATTGTACATTGTATTACTGTACATGTATTGTTCTCCATCAAAACAAGCAACTTTGTTTTTGTCCACATCTTCAAAGTAGTTCACTGCATATCCATAAGGATATATAGTATACCACAGTCTGCTAATTCCAAAATGCCTTTACTGACAATACACATCAAAAAATAAATTGTCAACTAAATTATGTCTAAAGTCGATTTTTACTGATTTGTAAATACAATATATAGTCCTATAACTGGACTAAATATTCTTATTTTTGAAATTTAGGATAAAACTACAGTTAGCACTGGAACAGATACTTTATGATCAATTGCTGTAAATCCTATTTATGCAAATATGCACAAAATGCAACACAGTAAATATTTCCCTCTGTGCCGAGACTTTTGGTAGACAAGAACACATCATACATCTTACAGAGTTAAAATATTTCATTTTCTAAAGCCAAGCTTAAGAAAAATCTCCATGGGACATTTGTGATGGCTTGGCAAGAATAAAATACATAATTAATTCCTCTAAATCACTTAACTGCATGGTCTTAATGTTGCTAGCACAAAGACTGTTTACTTTCTCTGCCTATGTGATTAAGACTTCCAAGTAGAAATCAGCTTGTGACTTCTAAGAGATCAACACAGCCAGCTGAGAAATAGAATTTTCTATTCAATAGAAAGCCTGATAAGAGTGCAGACACATCAAAATTAGTTTCTGAACAGTGTTGCTATGATTTCAACCCCTGCCTACATGGATCACTCGCTTTGCAGGGTGAAAGATCACAGACGCCTGCATGCTCTTAGAGATCTGATTTTTCTTCCAACACCCTAATCATGCAATGCCAAAATGAATAATGGTGATAAAGATAGCACTGGACAACTAGATTAAACTGTAAAAGTCATGACTTTTTTTTTCCCTGCAAAATAAAAAGCTTACTGCAAAGTATTTGGGAAATAGGTATTCTTATGAGAAGGGAAAAAAGTAAAGTGCTTAAAGCAACTCGGTTTACTTTGATATCTGTCTTTCTCCTCCTCATTAAATACCTTGTCTAATCAAAAATGAAGTATTTACATCTTTATAACTACAAAAATAAGAAGGGCAAGCTATATGTATGACATGATGGATTTTAAGAAATACATTCACCTTCTGCACTCCAGAGATGGTAGCAAGCTTGATCCCAAATGTGCTATATGTAGTATTCTTTTTTTTATATATATTTTTATTGCCTATGAGCCTAGAATCTGCCAGTCAGAATATTGTTTTCAATGGGATGATATAAATTGTGCTGTTGTTCCTGCAGTTTTTTATTTTCAAAGTCCAAACATTTAAACAAGGTTGGGCATATTAGTAAGAAATCATTTGAAAGGTGAAAAAAAATGTAAGTAATAAATGAGAAAGCATCCTTGTAGTTTTAAAAAGTACCTCCTTAATGCCAGCTTGATGCAGAAAAATCAAGATCGCAAAATGTCTAAAGAATTCCCCAAATGAAAATGTCTAACAGCCATCCATTTCTGTTGCTGCTTTTCCATACAGCAGACGCTGAAATCAATATGCTGCACTGGTTCAGTAAATGTGTCTCTTAACAAGTTAATAAAACAGTGATCCCCACATAGTCTTTCCATCAAACTTTCATATAAAAAATGAGAATATTAAATGCACTAAGATAGGGAAGATCTGCTCCATTTGCTCTGCAATGATAATCTTTTACAAAAGAGGATTTTTATTATTAATTCTTTGCCTTCTGGGGATATTATAATTTCCTAGAATGTAAAAATGCCTTAAGCACAGCAATTTGCTGAGCTAGACTGAATTTCAAAATGTTTCAAATGAGCTGATAAACAACTGCATAATTAGCCATTATTAGATCGAGACTTTATATTACAGATATCCAAGTGAACCATCCAATGGAGAGGCAAATTGAGGATATCATTTTTAAAACTAAGAGTCAACGTTATGGTTTGACGTGCATCACAACTTTTCTTTTAAAGAATTAAATACCATAGTGCTTATTTTTTCTTTAGAAATGCAGATTATTCTATCAGCTAAATCCTTAGGGTCTTAATCACTGAACACATGCCTCTGTGTATGAATAATGAGGAGTTTACAGGCTCAACATAACTCATGCACTGAAAGTGATTAGATTGAATGAGTAGTTTTTTTTTTTTTTTTTTTAATTTCAATTAGATAGCTACAAACCCATTGTATAAACATGTTAAAGTCAAGGTCCAGTGTATTTCTTAGGCCTTGAATTCTGTAACTCCTTAATGAAATATGCTAATTAATCTTACAAAATGGTAAATGTAATCAGGTTTACTACAAAAAGTGAAGTATAGAATTCATTTATACAATCACTATATTTTTAGTATCTTGGTCTATTTTCAGTACCTTGGTATATATTCTATTTCCATATAATTTTGCCATAAGAGAGCAGCTGAGAAATGCGGCAGCTAGATGGAAAAGACACTGGGACAGCTATCTGAAATGTAGAATAAAGTTACTAAATGAGTTTTCCCTCGTAGAAATGAGAAGCAGAACAGTTAACAGGGTAGATATCTAGTGACAGCTTTAGGTTTCAGCACTGATTCATCAATTCTGTTTTAAATTTAGGATAGAGTTCTTCTCAATTAATTTAACCATTTAAAAGCTATAGATTCAATGTAAAGTTGCCTCTGTTTCAAAAGATGATTAATCCAATTGTAAAATATATTATAAAATGAAAAATCCTTCAGAGGATTTTCCACAACCCCAAAAGCCTAAGTCATTAGGTACGAAAGAAAAGAGTTAACTTACAGGCAGTTAGATTATTTTAACCTTACCCTCAATGTCCATGGAACTGTGAACTGCATGACTTGAGCCTCTAATAGCAACACTGCACTGGGATGGACCTCTGGCTAACCAAATTATTACTGCAGGCAAATTCATCACGCAGTCCCTTACGTGAAATGACCAGCTACTCTGTCCTCCTCTAAATTCTTCTTGAATGTCTTTCCAGTCCCAAAATGTTAGTGTCAAGTGGAAATATCATCAATGTCCATAACAGAGAGGAAAGCCAAAGATGTAACTCTTTAAACAGCAGAGCAGTCACGTTACCTCCCCAACTTGGAGAGCATCTCAAAATCGAGCCATTGGTCTTTACATTCACCATTGCTGCAGGGCTACATCTAGACTTCAGGCCAAGCTTAATTTTGAGTGCTGAAAACAAAGAAGCTTTTCTTCGTCAGGTTAATTAAAATAAAGGAAGCTATTTCAGTCTGCCCAAGGATATGCATGATGTACATGTCAGTGGTCGGCCTGGTGGGGACAGTTTGGTGGACACAATGGTAGTGAAATGAAAGCATCACAGAACTTAATTTGTTATGCAGCAAGCAAATAATATACATGCCATTAGGTAAGCTATATGCTTTTAGCCCTGAAGAATCAAATTTAGCTAAGACTAATATATTGTTTCTGCTCTGGTGAATGTGATTATTAACTAAGGGTGACCAAGGAAAACCTTCATCTGCTTTTGTAAGAGGGACTACCTCAGTGATATCTTTCCCTATATTTACAGGATTACTACCACAGAAACCTTTTAAAGCATTAAAGAGCTGGGAAAAGGATTTTGATGGAGCAGCTAGCGACATTTTGTATTCCAGGGTTCAACTAAAAGCTCTGATAAATGGTTTTAAATGGTTGCATGCAGTAGCAGCATGACAGCAGGACGTCAGGCCTGTAGCCCACAAGGATGTAACAGAACGGTGCTTAAGAAAAGCCATTTACACAGAAAACTACTTTCCCTCTTGATCCGTTTCTCAGTGGATTATTGGAATCTGTTTGGTTTAGAGATCTCACTTCTTTCACATATTGTGCCCTCTATAGGGATTATATTCTATTATGATGATTTCAAATTGAACTTATTCATCTGTTTTAGGCAAACACTATTTACTACAAGAAATACTTAAAGTTTTAGATGGGATGAATGGGAAATAATTCTGAGTCCTTTCAAAGTCAATGGAAAAACTTTATTTTTAGCATGGTCACTGTGACTATGTGATAAGATTTCACAAGCACCGAAGAAAACAAATACACCTGATATAAATGAACGCCTGTCCTCAGTAAGAATTGCAATACTTGATTCCTAATTCTGGCTTGATTTGATTCATGTATTTCACCTCTGCAGTGTCTCACCCATGACCCTCATTTATTCTTTAAGCCTCTTTTACTTACTCTGAAGGATTTACTTGGTGCTTCAAATATCTTTAAACATTACCACTGCTTAATCCTTCAACATGAAAACAAGACACATTGCAGTTAAGGAAACTGATCTACAAGGAGGTGCTGTAGGAAAAGGATGGATGAAGCTGGCCTTCAGTATACTTGTAGATTCCCAACAAGTTTTTGCCTACAATGATGACTAAAGGCAGCATTTTAATCTTTCATCTAAAGACATTCTTCCATCAGCTCTTTGATCAAGAAGACTGCAGGAATCCCTGAATCTAAAGCAATGAAGCTTTCCTGTAAAGGACGAATCTTCCATAGGACCATGACATGGTTTCTTTGCTTTAAAAAGTACATCTACTATAACAGTTGAAAATTTGAGGCCAGTTTGCAAGTGAAATCTCCAAGTCATTTTACCTCTCACTGAAATTAGTAGCTGAAATCAAAAGGAACTTGAGACATTAAAATCTCAGGATTTGGGGCCTGAAATCTTAAGAAGGGTATAAATCGATCTTAAAACATGATATCAAAATTAATGATATCACATAATGGTGATCTGGGAGCATAGCATCTTTACATTGTAAATACAGAGGCAGGAATTATCCTCTCTGCTCCAGGAACTCACACTAGAAATTCCCTGGTCATTTATTGGTGCACGTTTGATAACATCTGACAGTATTTCCTGTGCATGACGAAAAGAATTCTTCCATTGGATCTGATGCTGAAACCATTATCAAATAGTATCAATTCAGTCATACATCCGCTATCTATCAAGAACAGGCTTAATTTGGTTAACAGATAACAATGTAAGATTACTATCCTATGTTGCAAGCACAGCACCAATTAGTGGAAATGTTACTTAATTATATAGATTTTCTTCTGATAGAAAAAAAAAAAACTGAGACCATAAATTCCACCAAGATCCTTTTTTGGGAGTCTAACATTAGGAAAAAAATTCATAAAATTATCGTTTGTCCCCAAAAAAGTATTTCAGGTTTCCTAGATAAAATAGCAAGTATTTTTTTCTCTTACATAATAGAGCTTTTATTTTTAAAATAAAATATTTTTAAAATTTTTTAAAGAAAAAAATATGTATTAAAATTCTAGATTTATTTACAGTATTTAAAAAGTAATTCATTGCCTGACTTCATTCTGGGCTTATGGAAATACTTTTCCTCTACCACTCTTGATAACAACACTGTAACATTAAACATTGGTTTATACACTCGGTTTATATGAAGGACAACAAGCTGCTGTAGCAACCCAGTATAAAACTCATAAGCAAAAAGATAAATGAAGAGCTCAAGATTCATGTTGCTTCCTAAGCTGTGCCTACAAATTGCTTAGGTATCTACTGGTTGGCACAGGCGGAAAATCTCCGAAGGGCTGCAAATAAGCACTGGACAGAGGAACAGTTCAGAGCATGATGACAGCTGGGAAGGGGTTTTTGTACAAACCACCTTCTAGTATAGACAGCCATAATTACCTTTATAAAAGACACTATATTGGCTTGTAGGACTCAAGGAAATTAACCTCACATTGACACCTACATTAAGAGATTGAAAGTGGACCACTGTGTTGACAGTCTTTGTTTCTTCACACATTTTTTCCTCTAATTTGCTTCAAAACTGACTAGCCATCAATCAGGAAAAGGTCTAGTGCTTTCAACCCTGATAGTTCTCTGTCATCTTTTGCATCAATAAAAATATCTTCTAGATAAGGTCATCCAACCGGAGTAGAGCAAAGCAATGTTGTGCTGCCTCCAGAGAACTCAGGGAATCTCCGTTGTTAAAAAGAAATTCAAGATAACTTTGCAGAAAGGCCCAGTACTTTTTCATTTCATATGAATGCCAGAAAAAGCAACTGTCGGTTGCTCATATGCAAGTAGAATAGTGCCAGTCAATAAAAAAATGCCTACATGTTGACAATTAAGAATTTTCTCATTCAATTTGAATTATTATATACTAAGAATTAAATGTTTCTATCCTGTATCATAAGGAAAAACACAAGCTGCTATCTTCTGTCTATACTTGGAAGCACAATGGGAGTATGTTTTTAATAATAATTTTCTCACTATTATTGCTTCAATATGGAGTTCTGACAATGAGAAGATGTGTACACAGTACAGTTATATCACTAACTCTTGATAATGTGCCACTGGTTACTGTAATGTTAAATAAGATGTGTTCTCAGAGCAGATCTTATTACTGCAACATATTTTAGATTTGGTATGTTGGAAATGGCATTGTAATTTGGTGCAGAGTAGGTTCACTTATATTTAAAATGTTTTAAGTTTTGAAAAAGAAGGCAGACAGCAGCTTCTCAGAAAAACATTATTTAAAAACAACCACTGTATAATGAATTTGTCTTATTTTCTCGTTTTCACATTACATAATTTCTAATGTACAATAACTCTCAAAACCTGGTCACCATTTCTCTCAGAATAAACTTTCTTGTGAAGTATAGTAAGCCTCATTATTGTTGGCAGCCCGTTGTAGTCATTTTAAAAAACTGGTGAACCAGAATTCTCTGAAGACGAG
>JAVCKT010007069.1:7458-21412 GCA_032273925.1 Rhynchotus rufescens
TTATATATTTTGCTGTCTCGGGTTTTCTTGTAAAAATTCCCAATTTTATTTGTTTGTTTTAGCATAACAATAGTCATATTCATTGCCTCTTGCATTATGACAAAAGTACTCAGATGTCAGTTCATAGATTGCTGTGATCAGCTTTGTCTCTTAATTAGAAAAGAGAATAAAGCTGTTTAGGGGTGTCAATAAAATGACAGATGTATCATTAACAGAAGGCTACATTGGATCAGAATGGTGCAAATGCTTGGAGCTGAAATGTTAAAAATTGTTACAAATAACCTCTAATTTCTAAATTTCATTTCCTTACTTTTTTTTTCTAATTGAAAACAATAAGCTAGAGTTATATAATACATCCTACAAATGGAACATTTATTGGTAATGGAGAACTCTGACTTCTTACATAAATTTAAGAAAGTATTTTTAAGTATTTTGGTATCCTTGGGAACATGTTTTATTCAGCATTCCTGCCTACCCTCAAAATAAAATTCAGCATGCTGAATGCACTCTTTGGCCATGCCAGTACTCCTCCAAACCCCTATGATGTTACCAATCTCTTGTTTATGAACAAGACAATGTGTAGATTTTAATATGAAATTTGGGACATACCACATACCTGACTTCTCAGTGCAGTCCAAGAGAGAAAATATTTCACTATTTTTTTTCCACCAGTTTTCAATGTTGTTGATATCTGTCCTGTGATACAGTGAGTGTCCTTGTAAGACACAGTAGCTTTCAGCTATAGCAAATCAAAGTTTTAGAACGTGTCAGAATTTCAAATATTCATATGTTGGAATAATGGAAATATTATGTGTTCCAGGATTCAGCAGCAAAAATCACAGAATCACAGAATATTCAAGGTTGGAAGGGACCTCTAGAGATGATCTAGTCCAACCTTCCCTCTCAAACAGCCACACCTAGAGCATGTAAAGGATACAAATAAGATCACGATGTAAGGATGTAAGGATGCAAATAAGATCACAAGTTGCATCTAGGTTTTATCTGAACTGGCTGATATCAGTAAAACCTGATGTTCAGAGCATTCAGAAAAAAATAGGACCTGTAACTGAGTGTCAGACTGCCCACAGATCCCAACTGCCCTTTTTTCCTTCTAGGAAGCAATGTGCGCTGTTTTGTCTATCTGGCATTAGCCGTATGGCAGAATTTGAAGGGCAGATGGGCCTGCTCCTACGTCTACTACCTACCCCCAAATTTGCACACACCCATGGCATTCTGTTTGGGAATACCAGCTGAGTGACTATACAGGCAGTATAGAAATGGGAAGAACTATGAAAGAGTGAGCAACCCAACTGCAGTCCCAAATTTGCATCCAATTCTGCACAGCAGTGGAGCCATTGACAACATGAATCCTGAATCTCTGTAATTTTTTATGGCTATATCCACTTTTTTTTTCATTAGAGTCAATAAGCTTATAATCTCCCCAACGTGAATGTTTTAAACTTTTAAGATTTCAGGAAGCTGTCACACTTCCATGAATTTTCTGTCCTGTATATAACTAACTGCCTCATCTACTGTTTGACATTCAGCAACTTAATTGTATGGAGCTTCAGAACTGGTCTAATAGTACTCAGTTGGAATAGCTGGTTGGAAAATGCTGAACAGTTTTTAAGTGAAATTTCTAATTTTCAAATTCAAGTCTTTTTCTTGATGGGAAATGGAAATTACTTTTACCCGCTAAGCGTGCCAAGGAATTTAGAGGCGGCAAGATGTGCTTACTAGAAATTGACTGAACCCACAAAGTTTGAATTAAGAAATAGATCTCAGTTGGAAATTTTACAGTGTTGAAAAGTGTTTGACTATGATATTTTAAGTCATTTCCATGTCAAGTGATCCAGGAGAGAGAACTTTGCTCCTTAGACGACTGCCATACTAGAGAGGAAGTCATGCTTTTCACAAGTGAGCTTCAGATGTGGTGTTTTGATTCCATCTGTTGAAGTATAAAAGATAACAGAGGGCAGTGAAAAATTAGATCCATCAGATTTCACATCTAAATGTGACTGAAACTCAGATCTGAACCACAGTAGAAGCTTAAAATTTGAAGGTTTTTGTTTGTTTTGTTTGTTTTTGTTTGTTATGTATTTCAGTATGTCTAGAATAGGCAAGATTTGGACTCTTCAAAGAGCTGATGCTCTTCTAACTCAAGTATTACAATTTACAGGAAACAGCTTAGGAAAACGACGAAAAATGAAATTACTTTCATTACAACTGCATTCTTGATTTACCTAAAATGGGAATTAGTTAGCTTACCTCAAACTAGCAAAGATGTCATACATTCCAGAGCAAAAATGTAATTAGGTCAAACAAATACAAGGCCAAGAAGAATTCCACGTAGGTTTAACCCTTATGCCCTTGTACACAATAGAGTTTACATAAGTATTAGAGAAGGACAGGCACAGCCCAATTAAAGGAATATATTTTCCAAGCGTCAAACCATTGTTTTCAGGCAATATACTTGAGCTCTTAAATTAATGCATATTAAGTCTGTTACAGGCTCAGCAGAGTTTTAGGCTCAAGAGAGGGGGAAGCAGATGAGAACTCCCCAGGGGGAAGCCAGACAGAGATTGTCTTTGAGACACGCAATCCATCTCCACGCTTATGAGGTGTCGCTGTGGGCTGGGGACAGGTACAGGCTGCTCCACAAATCCCTGCAAGGAGGGAAGGGCATTTGTTAGTCCTCTTGTTAGTCCTCTTAAGAGTCCTAAGGAAACATGTGGGCAAAGCAAGAAGGCTACGGGTGTGTTCATTCCGATGAGCTTCTAATATAAAGTTGAGGAACAGACATTTAGCAGAAAATATATTTTAGATTTTTAAAAAAAAGATGTTTAAAGATGAAGATGTTTTAAGATAGTTTGGAATTTGCCTCAGAATTAGGAGTCTAGATGCAGACCACTCTTCCTCAGTGATGTTTAGTAAAAGTTTACATACACTTCCTAGCCACTCATATCAGAGTTCATCAGATCACTATTGCAAAGCCTGTAGCATTATAGAAAGCTGCCACTCATATACAATAATAACGTAAACAACATCATTATTTAGCCCTCGGGAAATAAATTTTCATATTATCTGATTTCTTTCCTCTTAATCTGTGGTAATTTGTTAAGGCAAGGCCAGAAGTTTGGTTGTCAAACTATGTACTATCATTCTTCTTGTATACACGGGTAAAGCCTGTCATTTTCCAAAGCATACATGCTTCAGAAATGGCTGATATTTATCTCTTTTAAGAAGATGTTAAGGAAGATGTTAACTTTTTAGTCTTCAAAAAGATCAATATGTGCTGCTGTAGGGAGAGCTAGAGCAGATTTAAGAAAAGTTGGGAGAGAAAAAGTGCAAGTGAAATGGAAGTGGGGGATTTTTTGAAGAAAAAGACACTTGAGGAAAGGATATAGAAACCCTTATATGTGTAAGGGACAGTGTAGATTGCAACATGCTTTCTGATGAAACAAATCACCTGGGTGGTGTGCTGAGAGAAGTAAAAGCTGAAGCTGCCGAGGATGTGGGAAGAGGCAAAAGTGGTAAGGGATAGCAGGGATTTCAAGTGTAGTGTCAGCTCAAATGGAGAAACAAGGTGGTCATTTAGGATGGTGGCAGGAAAAGGAGGAGAGAGTGCATTTGTAGAGCTGAGTGAGTGAAGTTATAAGACTGTTTCTTCTACTATGTGCTATAGATTTATAGTACTAGAAGGAAAAGAGAAAAGGCAACATTAGGAAGCAAATATATATAATTCTTTAAATAGGAAGAAGACATGACATGCTAATGCTACATTCAAACTATAAACACTAAGGCTTTGGAAAAATTCACCTGAGTGCAGTATTTAATTGTTATTTTCCTGTGATACAGACCTCAGCGGCGAATTAGCCACCTTTTCTTAGTATATATCATATAAATTTAGAGATATATTTACAAATAAGTGGGCTAAGTAAGATACCTGTAATATTTTTGTATTTTTTCATCTGTTCAGATTATATAATTTTTTTGAGTTTATATATATTTATATATGTATATTTGAACAAAATGTATATGTCCTGATTGCTAATTCTGTAAAATGACTCATAAAATGTCTGACATCTGAAGCTCTAAGGACAGAGGGGGAAAATTGCTTTTAGATCCCTATGTGCTACAGAGCTTCCGTTTGGGGAAGGTGTAGCCTTACATGTGGAAGACATGAAATGGTTAATTAAAGACTACATAGCTGTGCTGCAACTGTTTTTAAAGATTAAATGCAAAACTTTTTTTATTCCTAAAAGAGATGCACATGCAGATTTTAAGATGCAGTAAGTGGCCCTGTTTCTGTGATTAATTTTCTCAGGATAAATCAGGAACAGGCTACTGTGAGTGGAAAATTATGTATGTGGTAGACATATATATGTGGTAGGCATCGTGAGAGAACAGTTTTCTAAAACATTTCATGTGGTAGCTAATGCGCTAAGTTCAAAAGATGGGTTGTACTGAGACTTATAATGGAACCATGACGATAGCAATTGTTTATTGCGATAACTGATACAGTTTAGTACAATAAAATAAAATGTTTGTTTTTTACTACAAAAAAAGTAAGTCTTTTTTGTCATATAGTTAATTCAAATTATTCTGTGTGTATGTATCTATATATAAAAGTATGCATATGTATGCATAATGTGTGTTCATATGTGTACATCTACATAAACATAGGAGCACATTCTGAATGAATCATGCTTGCTTTCTGGAAGTATCTAATATTTCCTGCCAGGGAAAATGGAAAGAGGGAGTAATTTTATTGTCACTAGCCCATCTCCCAAATCAAGATCCATTTAGCGATGGACAGGCTGGACACAGGACAGAAAGGCAGTCCCCATCTCAGAGCTACGAGGTTAAGGCAAGTGATGGACAGAGGCCGGTTGGAGAGCACAGGGGGAAACTGGACAAGACTGATCCACGTTAGGAATTCCAGTGGTGCTCCAGATTAAGGAAGAGATTTAATGGAAGATAAGGAGGAAGTAGTGGGTGGAATAGGGTAAATACAGTGGACAATATTGGCCACTGTGTGAAAATGGAATTTAAAAAAAAAAAAAAAAACACATAGGGAAGGGGGCAAACAAACATAGCACAATTAGGGAATTGTAGGGGATTCATCTTCTCTCTGCTGTCTAACTTAACTCTCTTATTGCCAGGGGAAGATCAGTACCTCCAAAAAGCCTTTTCACTCCTTTTCTCTCTACTGATTATAAAGATACCCAGCTTAATCAAGGTACCAAACTTTTGGATAGCTTTGTTTTGTGAAATGAAGGCTGTATACCTTTTGAAATGAAGGCTGTATACATTACCTGCTTTGTCGTAGTGGACAACCTGCATGATGTCATTGTCATACAATTTTATAGGAAATGAGATTTGATTTTTGCACATGTTTTTCTGCTTCTGAAATTGTGTCCTAGGTGCTCAAAGAAAATACAACCAATGCAAACAGATGTGCTCTCTTTGCTCTGTAACAGAGTTTTTTAAATTTGATGATTTCCCACTGTTGTTTCTGAGATTGCCTGAATTTATTTGTATGCTCTTTATTACGTAAGGAATGAGTTCTGCATGTTTGAATATATTTCTTTGTGGAGCTGCTGACATTCTTATCCACACTTCACTTGTCATTTCTAGGCCAGACGGTTAATATGATTTCCTACCATGAGCTATTTACCATATACAGTTTTCACATGTGTTGCAGTAAGGCAATATGTAATACAGTGCAAAAATGAATTATGGAGGACCTGGATATTAGATGAGAGTTGATAGTTGTTGAGTTTCCGTAGGTAAAGTCGGTAAATATATAAATATGTTCCTGATAGTGGTAGAAGGAAATATGGGTTCTAATGCTCTACATATTCTAATCCCATCTTTCTCATGTGGATAGAGGAAAAGCATTTATGTTTATGGATAATATCAAAAGAGAGGTACTGCAAGCCTGCAGAGCAGTGATTAGTGTTTCAAAGGGCAAACTGGTGATAATAGAGGATGACCACAATGGTTGTAGTCGTTGACTACAGCAGTTAGTTGTTATTGTTGTTAGTTGTAGTTATTGACTACAACAGTTGTCAGGACTGGATCTATAGAAGACGAAGAGTTTTCTCTAGGAAAAAGGGGGGGAAAAAAAAGGAGAAAAAAAAAAGCAAAAAAAAAATAAGCAAAAAGGTTGTTGTGAAGGTTCCCAATTTCAGTGTGCATCACCAGTATCTCACTTTGGCAGAGAAAGCTGAGCTTGTGCTTGGATGTGTAGCCTATCAGGTACGTGAGGTAGTTGCTCTGCTGAGCTCAGTGCTAGACACTACACTTCAAGAAAGATGTTGGTTAATGTTAGAAAATTGAGGACAGTTACAAGAGCAGATAGAGGTCTAGAAAACAGTTACAAGAAAATACTGGAAAAAAAAAAAGTTTAACCTTAGGGAGAATATGGTAAGAGTCTTTAGATATATAAAGTGCTCCTGCAGAAGTAAAGGGAATGAGACTTAAAATATGCATGATGTTTAAGGTGAGACATGAGGAGAGATTTTCTAATGTTAAGAACAAATTTGTTGGGAAGACTGTAGAGACTCTATTGAGTATCAAGAACAGCATAGACAAATATCAGGAAAGACACTGGTGTTCATTATCCTACCTGAAATCCAGGGTATGAAATAATAACCTGTCAAGATCCTTTCGTAATGTATTTTACTTTGATGAACTAAGAAAGTAAAAGCCCAGGGCTGGGCAAGTGATCTCAAATGTAAGATGTAATAAAATAACCTAGGGCTTAGTCCAGAAAAGTACTGAATAACCATGGCTGCTCTTACTGACTTTGCCTGGAGTGGAAATAATGTAGGATTTCAGAGGTTGGGCTGTAAGCACTGAATTTATTTTAACTTTTAATGTTGCTCAATTTTTGCTGCCTTTATCCCATCTTTTCTTCAGCCAATACTCTTTTCCTTGCTATTATGAAACTTTACATGATATTCCGTCCAATTCTGTTCTGGGAATTTTCATCTCCTGATAAAAGTTGAGCCAAAAGAATTTTTTTTCGGTGGATTTCAATTATTAAACTGCTCTGATAACTTTCCTATTTATTTATATTTACTTGGCTTTTTGTTTTCTGGGCAGTGTCCAAAACAGTTATTACAAACAGCGATTGAATTTGTAGATGTGTCTTTGGACACACAACCTCGAAGTATATTGGAAAAGGTGATACACAGAATTGGAACCTATAGCTGTTGAGATAACTTAGAAAGCTGCAAAGAAATACGATTTCCAAAAGAGGGATATTTCTCTATATTCTATGGAATGAGTTGCTTATTTTCTTGGCATTAGGGAATGACCCAAGTGGGATTACTGCAAGAGCGAAAAAAATAGGAGGCTTCTTAGATGAACCGAGTACAAGAAAAACGGGAGTTCTTAACAAAATAGCAAAAAGCTCACATGCTTTTACAGCAAAAAAAAAAAATTAAATTCCAAAACTTTTTGACAGAGAACTTTCAATATAAGAACTGCATTTTTATGTGAAAAAATCACAATAAATATTCATTGGTTGACTGGTTTGTTTTCATCAGCATTTCTACCAGTTTCTCTCACATCAGCACTAGAATCTGTCTTTGCTATACTGCTCTTTTTGGGAATGCAGATAAACCCTTCTCTGTTTGGCGTGGTTCGGAGTGTATTTGCTGCTTATTTCTGAGTCAAGCCTTTGCTTTTAATTATTTTTTAGCTTAAATTTTGAGCACAACATCTGTGTTGCCAGCGCTGTAAAATTTTGTTGATTCTCCCCTCTTTGGTGTGCAGTCATCAGGGGGGAAGCACATCAAGAAGATGCTATGTTGAGTGGGGCTACAAATGCAGCTAGGACTCCATCCCAGGTTAGGCCTTGGCCAGAACAGAGGACAGCAAGAGATTCATTCTTCCTTCAGGTCTTTTCCTTTGCTTTTATCCTAATGAAAAAAAAAAAACCAAAAACCACTCAGTAGTGCAGCATGAAGTCACTTCACCTACATAAAGGTCTAGGTGGCAGGAGCCACCTATGTGTGAATGTGTCCCTTGGTCAAGGCAGGGCCCAGCACATCTCTTGGCCCTACCTAAGACCCCAAATAATGATCAGATGGAAAACAACATCAGATGCTTATCATCGCAGAAGTGTTTTAGCCGAAGATTTGGAGGTAAAAGACTGCCCGTTACAAAAGCTCTCATCTGTCTTGTTCTGCAGGGAATACTTTTTAATACAGCATGTATTCAACCTGGAGAATTCAGATTTCCAGGAGATCATTGACGCAGATAATTTAGACAGGGCATTTAAAGCATTCATGATTTTGTAACTATCAAAAACGAAGGTTGCAAATGAATATTTTGAATGAAGAGATATATATTATTACAGTTACAGAATACTTAATGCTATGAACAGGTCTCAGGGAGACTATTACTGGTAAATTTAAAAAATAGAAAAAGAAGAAAAAAAGGAAAATAGGGTAGGTAAATAGCTAGTCTTCCTGGCTTTCTCCTGTCCTAAGTTTCCCGTGTTCTTTCTCTCATAATACAATAAGACACTCCAGACACCACATTCCTGGGGATTACCTTTCTGGGGGTTGAAGCCTTTGGCCTCATTCTTTTCCTCACAGTTAAAGTGTTCATAAGCCCCTGGAAAGACACTGTCTGTCACGTCTTGTTGCTTAAATATTGTGATCAAGCCTGTGAATAATCTCAAACTGTTTTGACGTGTTCATAATAGCCTTTGTTCCACTTCTGCCCCGCTACGCTGCCGTTGCTCACGCACCCCTCAGCACGGGCTGCTCCCACCGGGCCCGGCATAGTCTGGCTGGAAGCACTAACGGGAAATCAGACCAATACCTTGACGTTTTGTGCGGGATAATGACGTTTCAGCAAGCGGGAAGGGCTCCTCTGTGGCAAACTGTTATCGTTAGACCTTTCCTGGATGCTTTTTCGCTGCGTTTTCCCCCTGTGGGTGAAAGTTGTTCGGAAGTGGTGAGTGGGAGCCGTGGTACCCTGCAGCCTGCCGTTCCCCTGCGTGGTTTGTTGGAGTTGTTCCTCGTGTGGTGAAGGTTGTGTGAACACCAGATGCCAATCATACACCACCAGTGGATTTGCAAGATTATAGGGCAGGAAAAAAGATGAAGGTTAAGCACGGGGCACAATGGAGATTACTTATAGTAATGAATTGTATAATTTTTCTAGACAGATCTGGATTAATGTTTATCCCGGGCAAGAGATTACTGTATGTCTGATTCTACTTGTAAACAGACATTATTAAACAGAAGGTTTATGTTCATGCAATGCGACTATGGGTGTTAAAGCACTTATGATTTATTATGTGCAAAGAGAAAAATTAACCTGTTCATCTGCTGTAGTACTAGATGCACTGTGGGTTTTTGCATAATTTGAATGGCATCTGCTCCTTTGGAATACAAATAACTAGTGAAATGAGAAAGATTCCCCTCTTATTTGCACTGATCCAGTGCCCTATACTGCAGAGCACCTGAGAAGATACAACCAGCCGAAGAACAATCTTTTATGCTTTTATAAATCAATAATATTTGTTTTTGTCAACGTATTTTCGCTTATGAATCTTCAGATTTTTTTTCTTTACAATCAGAGAAAGTGTGTGTTGTATTCACAGAACTTAAATGATGACCTGATTTGGGTTTCTCAGATATTTTCCTCTCACTTAGGTAAAACGTAATACTTAGAGAACTCTCAATTTATAAATACATAAATAATATATATTCTTTTATATATTCTTCACATAATTTCACAGTCCATTTTTCTCTTGTTTTGAAGTGCAACATGAATAGGACATTCACTTTTTTCAATATTGCCTCATTTTATTAGTTAAACAATCATACTGAGTCAACTACTTGTGTGCATTTTAGATGAGATGAAAAGTAATCGTGAACTGTAAACTCCTAAACAGTCCTGCTTTCATTGAACGGGCATTACAATTTTACTACTTGCTAACAAGGA
This sequence comes from Rhynchotus rufescens, assembly GCA_032273925.1. NCBI lineage: Eukaryota > Metazoa > Chordata > Aves > Tinamiformes > Tinamidae > Rhynchotus > Rhynchotus rufescens. The sequence continues at coordinate 17,434 of JAVCKT010007069.1, forward strand.
AATATTTTTTCACTGTGAAAGCAAAGAAAAAATACAGTTATCGGAATCTGTTCATTTTATTTACAAGCTCTATTTGTAGCCAGATTATTTTTGTATAATACCATTTTAAATTATGTAAATTATGCATTTAACAATGATGGATGATACAACTGTGCTGGTTTTCTCTCCACTTTGTAACTAATCTGTCTACTTATAGATTATATTGGACATGTAGCTGATCCTTTATTTGTAAAATTTGTTCACCTATATGGGAAATCTGCCTATTAAATATTATTGACAGCAGAGAGACTTCTCAGATAAGTAAAGATATTCTTGCATCCAAGAAAATCACCCTATATGTAAAAACACAGGAATATAGAATTAAAAAAAAAAAAAAAGTCTGTTTTACAAGATGCGGACTATGTGGAGTGAATTAGGCAATTTGAGCAGTTATGCTAGATCTGAGGCATATTGTGCATTGTAGCAGATATTACAGCTTTACTAGTAAGAAGTTCTGAATCCTTGAGTTAAAAAAGTTGCAGTCTTAAATTTCAGTCAAAACAATACATAGTGCTTTTCTGTATTTCTTACTTATAATGCTTGATATATGCATGGGATGCAGAAAATATGTATTCTATAGTGAGAAAGCTCTAACTTCAGCATTTGTCGTCTTTTGCCAAACCTATCAAATTTTATAAAGGCTGCAAAGTGTGAGGCTTGAGCTAACGTTTACGAACATATCAATTAAAGGGCAGAAGTTTGTGTGGGCTTTTTTAATGCATCCCACAAATAGTTTTAAAATAAGGTGTCCTCCTCAGCGCTGTGTGCTTTCGAGCAAACACTGCATGCACCTTAGAGAGCTTTGGGGAGCCCACGACACCGCTTAAAAGTTCGTGCAGTGAAGCACTGTGTTTTGGGATACTATAAAGCATGCCCTGTCCTCTTCAGTATTGGTTGGCAGACATCTATATGTCAATTAAGATGACCTCCATCTTCCAAAGAGTAAGGGTAGAAATGAAGATGCATTTTTGTTATCAGTCTGCAGTGGGTCGTAAATTGTTATTTTTTGTTATATTTTTTCTCTGAAGTACGTGTGGTCTTGACATGGTGTTTAACAGTGTGAAGCTTATTGCTGCTGAGCTAAACATGTCTGAAGCGAACGATGACCCTCACGTCTCTGTGATAGCAGAGTGTCTTCCTGATGTGATCCCACAGACTTGGAGCATTAAGTTAATTTTCCCCTGGATTTCTGAGCTGCGTCCTTTTTCCCCGGCGGAAACCCTGTGAAGAATACAGCTTTTGACCGAATGACAGAACATGGAGGGTGAAATTAGATGCATTAAATTAGAATATGACAAAAAGCCTATCTAAATATTTGTCACCATTCTGCTTAGGTGGAGCAGTGTCCAGCCCAGGAAGTGAAAGGAGGCTGCTGGTGGGACATAATAGTCTGGGTGGGGAAAATAAACACGGGTAAATCATCCCGATTCCTTACAGTCTTTGAGGGCATAATTGAGGTTATTGAGTAGGCTGCTGTGCTTCCAGGGTTGGTGATCCCTCTCGGGTAATCTCAGATTAGTTTTTTTCTTTCATTCGCTTAATACAGAATTAACCATTACAAACTTCTCGGTGCGGCGCTCATAAAGAGTGCGGTTATTTGACCGCTGGAGGAGGTGTCATGCATTGGGTTTTTAGGGATTTATTAAGAGGAGATGGACTCTGCCTTCTCCACAATAAAAATACCACAAAGCAAACAAACAAACAAACAAGCAACAACAAAAAACAAAACCACAAAACCCACAGAAGCAAAAAAGCCAGTGTAAATGCTCAGGCTGTTGCATTTTCCAGGTTATAATAGAACATTAACAACTTCCCAGAGGAGAAAATAATGATTTTCAGGCAAACTAACCTTTCCAATTAGTAGTCAGTTAAACAGAGTTCAGGATATGCAAACTGCTTTGGCCACATCTGTTAATTAAACACTTAACTTTTTAAAGTAGGAGAGCAAATCACTGGCTTACAATTTCCTGCACAAAAACTTTTCTTTAAAAAATGCTAAATTCTATATGCAACCTATTATCTTCACCTTTTTTTCCGAGTCCCGTTGCAGCAGTTTAAGGGAGAATGTGCCTATGATAGGGTTAATCCAGCGACATAAAAATCCATGCTGTGTATGATAGTAGTAAAGCTTGTGATCCCTTGATCTTTGATTAGATCCAAGCTAGTAAATATCTTGTGTTTAATCAGAATGAGTTGTTCTGCATGTAGTATAAGTCACCTTCACAGATGGGATGTAGCATCAGAGTTGTTCGTGAATATTTGTTTTAATCCCTTCTAGAGCAGGCATGCTTCATGTTTCTTTGTTGTAAATCAGATTCGAGCAACTAAATACCAGCATGAAAGACAGACATTTATTTGCAGCTAGGAAGAGCAGAGTACGACATCCTTTTTTTCCTTCCTTTTTAAAGAAAAAATATAACTTTCTAGACTATTAAAAATATTCTGTACTACTCCATAAACATAACTAATGCACAGTAATTGCTTCTTTTAGACTGGGATGCAGATAGGTTTATTTAGAGTTTTGTTGTATACTACTTGTACACATTTTTAGCTTAGCAAATTATAAAAATACAGAAGCTAAGATTCATAGTGACAAATATTTGTCCCTTATTGTTCTACATTTTAAAAATAATTATATAGAAATGCAGGTACTCTGTGCTAATAAACTGGGAACCTTAAAGCACTATCGGTAAGGCTAATCATTTTGTGTAGTATGTCAGCGTCCTATTTACCCAAATCTGTCATAATTGCCTTCTGATACGTCTTCCTTTGACATGCAAAATACTGAAAATGAGAGGACTCTGCACTGTGCGATTTTCTATAGAACGTAGGTTTTCGGTGATCGTAACTTCACGGTGATAACTGACTGACCTGTAGTTAAATGCACTTCAATTTCCTGCTCTTATTTTTCATAATTATCACAGAGAGCCTTCTGTGCTCAGAGGTGTGATTAGATTTAACCTGCCATTGTATCTGAAGAACTTTCTGTACAACATATTATATACTGAAAGAATTATGTATGTAGATGATAGGTTTAAGTGTAGTAGATAAATTATATGTATGTATGAATTGCTCACATGCAAAGTTAATTCCCCTTTTTTTGTGTGTTTTTAACAGGAAGACTGGAGAGCCGCCACTAATAAATGGCTGGATTCCTTTCCTTGGGAAGGCTTTGGTTTTTAGAAAAGATGCTTTCAAATTCTTAGTGGATCAGCAAAAGAAACTTGGAGATATTTTCACTGTATATATTGCTGGTGAGAAATAATTTTACTATTGCTCTTATATTCCCATCAGTAGAGTAAAATACTGATTCAAATGTTTAGTTTAGAATCTTACTGATCTAAAAACATTTCTTTGTAGCACAGGCCAATGAAAATTACTTGAATTCAAATATTTTATATGCATAATAAGCATGTGCAATATAAAATTATGAGCATGTGTATTTATGTACAGCTATGGTATATACCCATACTGGCAAAAACCTTAGTTTTGTGCTGTACGAGTGTAGATTTTGCCAGCACATAAAATTACAAATATGTGTATCGGTTTTTGTTTTTTTGTTTTTTGGTTTTTTTTTCCCTAAAGAAAGGAGAACTAACATCATCTTGACACTGCACAGAAAAATATCAGATTAAATTTAGAAAACACTAAGAAAAAAAAGTGCCGAATATGTTCTCACACATTTTACAACTGGTTGACAGGAACACAAGGGAATGAATGACACATTGACTCAGTGATACAATCAGGACTGGAACACAGTGACTTCCTATTGCCAGTCTCTTAGTCTAATCATACTCACTGAAAATAGCAATATAATAAAGTATGATATAACCTTGATGCTTTATGTGTATTTAACTGTATTACTACACCAGCTTGGATACAAATATTTCAATAATTGCATTTAGGTCTAGAAGAAAGAAATGAAAGAAAGAAAGAAACA
>JAVCKT010007072.1:0-11684 GCA_032273925.1 Rhynchotus rufescens
TTTTTACAGCTCCTAATTAAGCTTTTGGGGGTGATTTTACATATTCTCATGCCTAATGCATGTTCTTATTGCTTATCGTTCTCCCTCTGCTTTCATGGAAGCCTCAACTATCATAACCCATACAGAAATCCAGGCTTGGCAGTTCTGTTTCTCTAGGAACAAATTACTGTAAAACTCTGCTCATTAAAAGGGGAGGCCAAAGCTCGGGTGAAAAGGACCTCTTGTTCCTAGGTTAAATAGCAGTCCCTTTTTTGACATTGAAACTGTTCTTGGCAATGACTGTGTGGTGCCATAGGCTCAGCAACCTGCTTTGCCATCCCTAGCACAGAAAATCAGTGGACGGCAAAAGATAAATAAATAAATAAATGATCTTTTCTTACAACTCGGAAAAGATGTGGTCGATCTCTGGGCGAGGGCAGAGGTTGTTTAGGAACACCCTGTACACGTCGGGCGTGAAGTCATCTTGAGGGATTGAATCGTTCTGTGAGAGGGTAAAAACAGAGTCAGTGAAAGAAACACGTTTGTCCTCGTTGTGCAAACAGAGCCCTTCCTACTGCGCTCCTTGGGATTTCCTTCCCGCTGCTCCGAGGAATATAGATTTTTCAGAGTAGCAAATTCTCCCAAGCAACACAGCAGTGCAAAGAACGTATCTTTGGAAACCATAAATTCTTCCATCATCTTCCATAGGCAAAGTTATCACTTTCTCCAAGTACACATGAGGAAGAAAGAAAGGGCATCCCCCATGGAAACAGATGAGTTAGCTAAGCACAAACTTTAAGCAGTCCTGGTGCTCTCCTAACCGTATTCCCAGCGGGAGCCAGGGGACCCGGCCAGGCAGGGGTGCAGGAAATAAAGCGCCGGTGCCAGGAGGAAGAGCTGATCACTCGCCTTCCTAAAGCTCTCAAAGAACTGGGGATGAACTGGGCCACTGAGTCATTATGAGCAGCTCCTGGAGCCCCAGAGGTCTCCGAGCAGACAGCTCCGAGGGCCGCTTCCATGGGGCTGGGGAAAAGGAGGGCCCTATAGGGAAGGGCGCAGGCCGAGCAGCCCCACGGGGGCTGTGGGGCAGCCCCGGCTCCGCCTGTGCCAGTGGGCACCCAAAACACCAAGTAGCTCCTGTTCTGAGCAGAGGAAACCTTATTACAGGGGAAAAAAAAAAAAAAAAAAGGAAAAATGAAAACACAAAAGCAGGGAGGGCAAAGACAGAGGCCTCGATACTGATTTCCCTCCACTTGAGCTTATTTTATCAAAAGCTGTGAAATTTAGCCACTGGAAGCAGAACAGAATCATGTTCTGCTTCTCCTCAGCTCCAAAACAGCGCTCAGTTCTGGTGAACCCAAGGAGGAAAACAGAATGGATCCGGGCACAAAGCTGCTTCCCTTGAAACGCTCCTGAGCCTCCCCGTGTTGGCGGAAAGCCATGATGGAGGAAATGGTTGTTTTTATTTATTCCGCCCGTTTAGCGCGGTTGCCAAGGGAACCGGAAATGCCCATTCCAGCCTTCGGTGGCGGGAAGGAAACTTTCCAGCATTTTTCCTGCTCTGGCTACCGAACCCCCCGGCAGCCCCTTTCCCTCTCCTTGCACCGCCTGCAGGAGCCCGGGCGGGTTTTGCTCGCGGCCGGGCTGACCCTGCTCCGCGCCCGCTCCCGCTCCCAGCCGGTGCTCCCTGTCCGCAGGGCCCTCGGAGCGCCCGCCGGCAGCCCGGGGCTCCCCTTCCTTCCCCTTGTTTCTGTGCACGGGCCCAGCAAAGCCCTTCGCTCTGGGCATCGTGGAGCATCCAAACACCCTGCGGACCTGAGCTCAACGGCAGCTAAGCCCAGCTTGGGGAGACCCGAGCCAAGGCCCTCCCTCGTGCCATGTCCAGCCCGTGATGGAGCAGCAAAGACTCCGGGCAGGTTTCGGTGCCACCAGAGTTTTGCCTCCTGACAAAGACGGTACCCAGACACGTCTCGTTCCGGTCCTAACTCCGGGTTGGTCTGAAGCCATGGCCAAAGCGGGACTGCTGCTGCTTCACTGTGCGCACGTTCACGGCACAAACCGGCTCCAGAGCTTTTCCTGCTTTGCCTCCTTCTGCTCTTCACCAGAAAAAGCCTCCAAATTAAAACTGAGGACAAAATGTTTAGCGATGACTCTCAGCAGGCCTGGGTGACATATGTCACTCTAATTACATTTTTTTTTATCCAATCCAAAGACAGTTACTAACATATCTATTTCTCTCTTTAAACGTAGCTACATCTGTTTAAGCACATTATTTACAAATTATGCTAAATATATACGAGTCACAACACATTATAACCGAAATAGTTCCTGAGAATTAATTTTACACAGCTGAGTTAAAAAAAGAATTAAAATGCCAGAAGCTTTTTGATTTGTTTGGCACCTGCCCCCATTCACCCTCTTCAGTGCATCGATACCCACTACGCAGCAGGCGACTGGTCCTCAGACAGCCCCATTTCTCCTAAGGGCATTTTAGACATTGATTCTGTAACCACCACAAAATTACAACCTCTACCAACCTAATACATTTTTTTTTCTTCCTTTTAAGGGAATTTGAAGGCAGTCAACATTGTACAAAATGTTGTCTTTTCTGATAACCCAGGCTTTGGTACACTTTTATTTGTCATTTCGTTCCGATTTAAAAATATCCTTCAGTTCCCAAACACTTGCCATGCGTATCCATGAAAAGGATAAGCAGCACAAGTCTTTGGGCAGCCACACAGCATCCTTTTATAATTACTTACTTCCTACCGGTAATACAATCAGTGAGCTACAAAACACGAAGTTACAGATGGGAGACAAAGCCTTGCTGTATATTTTTGCCACCCCAGGCACAACTTCAGACAACTTCTATATTTGGATTGAAAAACCCTGCCTGCCAAAAGGGATTAAAATATATTGCCCCTTTCAACATGCTGGCCTGAGCCATCCTCGTATCAGTGGAAACACCCACACACCTTATGCGCTAATCTCTTTTTTTGAGACCACGGAGCAAATTGCAAACTTTCCATAACATAGCAAAGCAACTCTAATTTCTGGCTTAGCTGAATATTGGCTTTCTTTTTTATTTTGTGATTAAGGTTCTCTATTAATTTCAAGCACTGCTGATTTATGATTTTTCCGGTAACCTGCCTGCTTTTTATCCATCCTCATGCATTCAATAGCGTAGCAGTTATTCAGATTATTTGCCCAGAAAGGACTCAATAGCTGGCTGAGTTTTTTGAGTCACCAGTCACAGTCACCAGCAGTTGACTGCAAACCCCTAAACTAACCAGAGACCAGAAACCAGCATCTTCATAGCCAGACAAGCGACTAAAATACAGCTCTTCAAATCCTATTTAAGGCACCCTTTGACTTACACACACCTACACAAGATTTCTCCAAGTGTTTAGGGGAATCAGATCCCAAACTGAAAACCTCACTGGTATTTCTTAAGAGTTCATTTAAAAGATCATTTTAACATTCACCTGGCTTCAGATGTGTCGGGCAAAGAATGCTCTACAAAATAAGATCACAAAAGGGGAGCTGCTCAAGACTTTAAGCATCCCAGGTCCAACACAGAAAATAAATAAATGAAATCCACACTTTTAAAATGTGCTCAATTTGAAGTCCATGACTCATCCCACTGCAGTCATGCTGAACAGCTTGGCTGAATTAGGGCTGGAGAGCTCAACACTGTAGAGAATCAATCCCTTATTCAGGTCCCAAAATACGAATTAAGGAGCTGATTTTAGGCACTGCAGGGGGATCTCCTTGGTGCTCCTCTTCCAGAGCAGGAGGAATGGAAACTTGACAGCAATGTGAATTCCACCTCCTCTTCCACTCCTGCCATGGTACACGTTGTGCCCAGGCTGGGAGCCCCAAGGAGAAGGGCCAACTGGTGCTGACGTTCCCAGCGCCCAGGAGCCCACGCAGTGGAAGCCCCCGGCAGCCCAGCTTGCAATGAAGGTCCACGAGGGGCTGTTCCAGCCCTGGAGCTGTGAATCAGGAGGAGCAGGACAGATACACGCTGTCCTGGCATCCGTTTGCTTCTGACTGTGAGGTTCATCTCGCGTTTTAGGGTTTCTGACTGTGTTGCACAGTTTATAAGAGGTGCAGCAAGGAACCAAGGGATGTCCAAGGCCAGTGAGTCCCTCATCTTTCTAACGCATCAGAGAGATGTTTTTATACGATGCTTAATGAAAAACAAACAAAAAAAATCCCCCAAACTACCTTATTTAGAGGTATTTTTCACAACACATGGGTACAAATAAACATAAGCTGTCAATGTCCTTGGCAAGACTGCAGGAAAATTCTGGGTAATTCTGCTTGATTTAGTTGACCAAGATTCCCTGACACTCATGGGGCTTCCACGCTGCTGGAGCCCAGTGTTCTGCAGGGCTTTAGAGGAATTTGCCTTGTCCTGGGGCACAAGGGGGCAGGAAACCTGGAAGTTGAAGCTAGGATTTTTTTGTGGTTCACATAAACAGGAACACAAAGGAAAAGAATTGTAGTCAAAGCGCTGACTCTCTTCTAACCCATTACCTCTGTGAAATTCCCCGTTTCGTGCTTTTCAAGCACTTAAGCTTCTAAAATATGCTACTTCCAAGATAATCAACACAGATTTCTTTGAGGGGATGAAGTGCATTTCTCTTTTGTCCCAAACAAAGAAAGGATCTACTTCATACTATGAATAATTTTCAAGATGGTATCCCAGCAACAAGTATCCAGCCATGGCTACGTAAAATTGACTCTCCTTAAATAAATAACTGAAAAAGGTTGCAGTTTCTTTCAAGGACTCCAGTAATTGTATTTTTTTTAGTGAGAGGTAAGATTTAAAAAAAAAAAAAAAAACCTCACTGAAATTCAATAAACAGAAACAATAATGAACTCAGTTAAAAAGCAAACATTTTTAACTAGTCAAACACTTCTTTAATGCAGTAAAATGTGAGGTACCTTATTTTAGCCGAGATTTTTATATTTTTTGTATCTATCTTACAAACATTCCCTGGAATCTTATACAATAAAGCTCCTAAATGATAAGGAAGGCCTGACTGGAAAGGAGTGTCCGTTGTTTGACTTGCGAAGATTCTGCTCCATTGTTCTTCTGAAGCACTAGGACCAACTTGATTAAGAAAGCACCTTAGAAGCAAAGGCTGGGTGACCATCACAGGACAAAGTTTTCTACAAAGAGTGAGGGATTAGGAGGCTCTCCCCCACTACAGAGGGCTCTGCTCCATCTCTTGGATCTCCATAGCTAGGAATTTGCCTGGAAGAAGCTTCTGGGAGGGCAAATCTGCACTTCAGAGGACAGACCACGGGCAATGTCATCTCTACAGTGTTAATTAATATCATCTGCTTGAGCTCATTCCACTTTAATGAACCTCCTTGAGAGAGTGGTAGAGCTCCAGCAGCAGCAGCATCCAAGAGCAGCATGCCCACAGCTTTGGTACACAAGTACAGCATTTGATCACTCACTCAACGAACCTTTTAGACGAGCTAAACTGGGTTTATATTGTCACTTAACTCAAAATATAGATTTTCCTGCCAGCAGGAACCAGGTCACATTGTTAGTTACCCCTCAAGCTCATCTTCCTCTGGAGTCTTGCCTTGGCAAACGTCACTGAGTCTTAAAATTTTCTTGCAGGGTTTCTCCAGGCCTGGACGCACAACCCTCTGCCCCTTCCTTTAATCCATTAACACTCCCTTCAGGCCCTCCTTTTCCCTAGACAATTTCAGAGCAAGGATACCCGGATTTGCATACGGATATCAAAACTTCTGTGTGATGAGAACTCCTGAGGAGGAGTCCAGTATTTAACACTTTGTAGGGGCCAGGAATACACTCAGATGCTTACCCGGGAAGATGGAAGATTACAGGCTTCTAATGCAGTTTCTACCCGTTTTCTGTCAGCGGAAAACAAGCGGTATATGCTGCAAAATGGAAAGGAAAAATGGGTTGGCTCAAGACACCTTGCTGTCCATGTGACTGCAGAACTGACCAGCACTTCCAAGTCGGTCTTGTCTTTAGCTATTTAAAAAGCTACATTAGCTATTTAGCAATTATTCCAGGTGTTCTGTTCAGACGCAGTCCCAATCGGCCGCGATCAACATTAATTCCCATTTGTTTGCTGCTCAATTATGCAAATGAGTTTAATGATGCTCTCGGTGAGTTTAATGCCATCCCACACAGGCCCCTATTGCCCTGGATAGTCATTTTAGAAAATCACCACTGCTCTCCTCACTGCATTACCTGAGCTGCACATAATGTGAATATATTTATCCTCACAACATGTGTCCAGGGCAAAGAAATGTTGTTTTCTTGTTTTATACAACTGGAACAAGAGCAGCGGGGCTGACTACTTGGCTCAAGATCACTAGGACAGTCCGTGCTCAGAGGTTATTTGAACACTGGCACCCTGAGCATCACTATTTGTTTGGGGGGGTCCCTGACTGGATAACCCTCGCTCTGACAGCAGTGCTAAGGCCTGTTAAATAGACACTGCACAACTGTCCCTTAAGGGGGGCCGGGGGCTCAGTCACCCAGCAGCGAAGCTGTAGTGACCTCTTCAAAGCGTGTTAGAAACAAGCGATACGTGATTATTTTAGACACAGGGATTCCATGTCCATCCCAAAAAAAGTATTTATACAAAAAAATTAAGGGGGGGAGGTTGGAAAGAGGAATAGAACTTACTTCTTCAGAGGAATACGCCCTTCTGGAGTGACCTGCAGCTTCAGCTTTGTGTAACTGTGGAGAGAAAGCATTCTGTTTTATTTTTTGTAGCACTTAAAAATATTTCTCCACACAACCCCACAGCCCAACCCCACTGCTCTGATCAGTTCCTGAGTTTCAGTGAGTTCTTTTTCACTATATGAAAACCTGTCGTGGTATTGTCAACGAGCAATCAACTTCTCCAACAAGGCTAACGCACTTGATGTGTCAGGTAACATCCACTTGGTAATAAAACATTGCATATCCCATTCATCCACCCCTTTATGCTCCCTGCAAGCCCTCTCGTCCCAGCACAGGGGCCCACGTCTAGGCCACATCACGTCACGGAGGCCAGAAATGGAGGGGCCCAAGCGACCAGCCACCCTTCTGCCAAAGGAGGCTGCTGCCTTTCTGCCATGCCCAGTGCAGCATAGCCCCTGTTCCAGCTTCACCTCCTTCAAATCCACCTCCCAGCGGATCTTACTGCTGGGACATCCTCGCTGCTACCAGTGGAAGTTTTCTCTGCACCAAGCCTGGCCAGAATTCCCGGCCATTATTCCAGCTGTGGGCAGCTTCAGGACAAACATCATTTTGTTCCTGGTGGCTGAACACAGGTGTGAAAGGTGCACCCCAGAGGCAAGATGCTCAGGCTGAAGGGACAGGTACGTTTTGAGCATGTAGTAAACTCACTAACATCCCTTACGTGCCTGTGTGCCTGTACTCGGGGACTGAAATCACCCTGGATGCCGCACGTGAGCACCCTTGTCTTGCCACTTGACATCTGCCAATGCTGCTCGGACACTTTGACCCCAAACCTTGTCACTCCTCTACTGAAAAGGAGTCAAATCGCTGGCAACTGCACGCCTGCAAGAGTGTAAATGTGTACAGCAGTCCTAAGCAAGCTCCTGAAGCACCTTAGAAGTCCTAAGCAATATAAAAATTAGAAGCTGAAACTGTCTGCAGTCAGGCAATTACACAACTTCTGAACTAAGTATTTACAGCACCTGCAGATCTCTGGGCCTGTAACTTCTTTCACATGCTCATTAGTGCAGCAGCATGAGGATGTAATGCTCTCTGTCCAACTCTTTCAGCATCCTGACTCCAAGAGCAACAGGAGTCATCCAGGAGCTTTAATGAACAAATTTTGGATCTACTGCTATCAAGTGCTAATTCTCCTTGCACATGGGGACTAAAAAGCAGCCTAAAAAGAGCTGAACTTTTTGCAGCACATTCTCTGTTCCACTAGAGCATATTTAGAACTACGAAATTTACGGTAATATGATTTGGTGAAAACTGTGGAGACAGTGACATGGTTCAGAGATGGTTTTACTTTTTCGTTTAACCCACTGGTCATTTCTCCCCCTTTTCTCCTCCTACTCACAATGCCTGCAATGGCATCAAAAACCAGGCACGTGCTATAACCTCTAACTAGCTTAGGAAGGTTCTCCAACCCTTCTCAAACATCCTGTGGAAACTGGAATCTCTTGTGCTACTGTGTCACCAAAGAGAAGTATTGAGGAAAAAAATAACCAAACTGAGTGAGATTACAAAAAAATCACAGGGGTTAGAAAGGGTACCTTTTTTTTCCTTCCCCAGCCCCCTCAATGACATGGAGCATGGGGTGCTGCCCCCGCAGTGCCATCTGCCCCAGGAAGCCTCATGCCCCCTTGCTAAGCAGTCGGCTGCTGAGGGAAACACCCAGCAGCAGCTCAATGAACCAATTTCAACAGCACCTCACTCCAAAACTGACACCCTTCGGACACAACATTGACCCACAGTGGTTATTACCCCCATGGGCTCATCCTGGGCTAATCACTTCAGTGGCTGGAATTCCAGCACTCCTGCACTTCAGGATTCATGTCTGTACCCACACACAAAAATACGCTGCACAATTACAACAGATTAATGAGCACTTTGTGTCCCAAATGCCAGTTTTTATTAATACCGTCCAGCCCCCAAATTAACCCTGCTTTTCTCATCTGACTAAATCACAGCAAATCTGCCCAAACTTGTGATGAATGCACTTCCAATATTGCAAGGGACTGAATGCTACAGAGAGAAATGTCCTTCTAATTCTGCTTTCATGCAAGTGCTTTTTTATTTCAACAAAAGGCTTCTGACAGGACGGCGGCCAACCCTTTGCTCGGCACAGTAATTACAAGAGGCAAGTATTTTTAAACTTCAAAGTCAAAGATTACTTAAGTGAATCTGATTTGGCATCTGTGCAAATGACCCTGGAAGCCCAACAGTTCCCAAGTGATTTATTAATTAGTGGAAAAAAAGGAAACACACAGGAATACCACGCTTGCCTGCTATTCAATCTACTCCATGTGTCCAGTGACTTCATCTTTAATTAATATTGCTTGAATAATCACAGAAAACTGCTATATTGTGTGATAAAATGCCCCTTCTCTGAATCCTGTATGAAAATGGGTGCAGTTTTCCTCATTGCATCCTGTCAGCCAAGTCTACTGGTCACCTGGGAATGTGACTGGCAATGGGGCAAGAAATAGTGACATCAACCCACTCCTGTGACCACCTACAACACGCGGAGGTGGCCGCAGGAATCCCTGTCCTTGTTCATACGCAGAGATGCATGGACGAAGCGAAATCTAATCTGGGGTTAGCAGGTAATTTAGGAATCCAGCTGGCATTTTGTGTCCACGTTGCTGATGGGGAAAGGAAGGAGGGCAAACTAGTCCTTCCGAAGGACGGAACAGGCACTTCTGCATAACGGCGTGGCACCCAAGGTAGGCACCCAGGGAATCCTCTGCCTAAAAACGGGTGCAGCTCCCGAAGGCAGGCATATACTGCAGCCTACACTTAGCAGAAGAATTCTCCTTTTATGAGCAAAACCCATAAGCTGTTCAAGGGAAAATAAAAAGCTGAGCATAACTACTCATCCTGGAAGCCAGAGACAATATATCTTCCCTTGGGTAACAGCACAAGGCTATTGAACACCCCAGTTATCAGCTTCGCCACGCTGTCTCCACATCATTTGAGGAAAATCATCTCAGCCTGTGCATTGATCATTCCTTGGATACTTGCTAATCTTAGATTAAGTTCTCTTTCATTTCTGAGGAATCTGCTTTTTTTTTACATCCCCAAATTTGCCATAAACAGCTTCTGCATTTGATGAAAGTAGCTAGAAATTTAGGCACTATGCAAACCAACCTAGATGAACACACTTACAGCTTCTCTCTAAGGCATGCTAAAAACAGAGATACTGGACTAAGAAAAATGGAATTCCAGCAGTTTTCATTTTTTTTTGAGCAATAACAAAAAAAAAAAAAGGAAAATAAACTAGAATCAGGTCACTTTGGAATTCTTTGTATTCAACCAGCAAGCCTCAGACTACTTCTGTGCACTGCGGGGAGATGGCATTAAAAAAAAAAGTGCATTTTCGCTGTGACTCAGTACTTTGTGAAAGGAACCTTATCAAGATTTTTTTTTTAATGACGTTTAGATAATAGCCTTTTTTATACAATGAGAAAGGATAACCTCTGCTTACAAAAGTGACAGCTCATCAAAGCATAAACAATAGATGACAATATGACTAACAAGAGAAGGAAAATGACGCAGATAGCAGGGTAACACCCACAGCAATAAATACTGCTACGGCTACTTACGCTTTTTCCAGAAATGCATCCCTTGACATGTTCTGTGCCAACAAATTCGTTGCCAGGCTGAACACTTCATCTGACCATTCCTGCAGAGATAAAATTTAATTAAGTGGGACTTAGTTTACTTATATAATGGAAAATACTTTCAATGATTATATTGTTCGTTAAAGAAAAAAAAAAACCTAATTAAAGCCTGAATTTGACATTTTTCCAGTTACAGCTTCCTTCCTTGTCTTTGCGACTTGACTTTTTCATTCTGCAGAAAATGAAGATTATTGCAAATATTTATTTAAAGACACCTTATCCTGGAGCATTGGGGGAAAAAAAAAAATAAAAGAGCAAATGGTAAACACCTGATGCAAAGCCCATTCAAGTTCCTGGGAGTTGTGCCATAAACATCACAGAAAAATACATTTTCTTGTGTGTCGGATGCTACTCTGACTGATATTCAAAGCATTAAAAAAAGAGCTTCAATGCTGCCATTCTTGCAAAGCGGAGCTCAAATGGATTTGGATCCCCTCCCAAGTCATACAGAGCTGACACCGTGGGACACTCACCACACCACAATAAATACCTTGCTAGAACAGCTCCCTTTGCAAGCACCAGCTATAACAGCCTCTACATCACTCCCTCTATAGACTGGGAGGTAGCTCAGGTAACAAATACCCAGCTCAGCTTTTAAGGCATACGCTGAATGAGGAGCTGCGAGCGCAGCCTCCCTGCGAGATGCTACCAGCCAACACGAGCACCAGGCTTGCAGAGCCACGTGGCTAGAGAAGGGCAGGAACACGTTTCATCTCCAAGCTTTAACTGCAGTTTGCAGATACCACAAAAAGGACTTGGCTGTTTTATATAATCAACCCTTCTCAACGTGTATTCTGGTCCCTGCCATGTCACCCATCCCAACTTAAGGAACTGCTATATATTTAATTGCAGCTTCTCATGCTCAAGGGATCCATACCTTTTGAAACACGACTATAATCTGAGTACAGCCTCTCATTGCTCGATTTGCAGGGCTTTCCTGCAGCTTTTTCCTTGACAACACTTCAGCATATTTTTCTCGGCCAACTTGGTGCTTATTTACAAACTTTAACTGAAATCCCATTTAACCACAAATGTGGTTTTGTGCTTACTTTGTTTACTCCTTTGAAAGGAACAAGCAAAAATATGCAACGCCTTTGCAAACTGTGATTTTTTTTTTTAATTTAATGAACTTTTCTGAATATTCTTTGAAATAAAATATTGAGTTTCCTTTCATTTCTGTCCAAATTCCCATGACTGCAAGCCACATAGATGCAAACTGTTTGGGAGGTGATCACCATCCATCTTTCTTTCCCTGCCCCCTCTTCATTTTTGGGGGGGGAAAAAAATGAGGG
>JAVCKT010007073.1:0-15988 GCA_032273925.1 Rhynchotus rufescens
TAATGCAGCAAGCTCTACGTATGTGTGCATTAAGTGATTTTGGTTTTGGGGGATCTGCTGGGAGTGACACTTCACTGCTTGAGGTTGCTAAAGTGCTTTTAATTCCATCTTTTCTCCTTTTCTGGTACTTGTAATTGCTTATAACTTTTTGAAACGCAACATTTTGAGCTGAATTTTTCTGGTTGGTTTCCTTTTGAAATTGGCTTCACGCGTGTAGACTAAAGGAAAAAACAGTTCAACCATCTTAAGTTAGGAGTGGCCATTATTTCCTTGTGTTTAAAATATGTCAGGATCTGCCCAGTGCAGTTGCCTGGCGCGGTGCAAGGACTCTCCTTCCTGAGGCTTGGACCAAACCCTTTGCAGGGACACAAAGTTGACTTTTTTGGGCTTTAAAGCAGCGCTAAAATCACAGGTTGGTTTCTTGATGAAATGCTACGAGTGCGCTGCAGATACGTCAGCGTGCATTGCCAGAGAGGGCTAACGTTTCATGGTTTTGCTTAGACGAGTGAAATAATAGGGCCTTAACACAAGTTAAACAGAGCACAGTCGAAGGAAAGGGTAGAACAAATTTAAGCGAAGTGTATAACCCCAGAGCTTGTTAAATTCCTTGCTGCTGCTCTTTGCTGACTCTGAGCAACTGTTCTGGCAGCGCTACTTAGTCCTGCTAAGCTCAAGATGAGATTTGAAGCCTAAGAAATGGTTGCAGGGTTGCGGCATCGGCGTGTGCTCCGCTCGTGTTTGCGCTGCTTCCCGCTGCCAGGAGCGCGGCCCGGAGGAGCAAAGGCAGAAGGAAGGAGGGAGGTGCCGGAGCAAGCGGTGCCAGCCGCCCCATGCCGTGGGCACCGGAGCACTCGCAGGTGGAGGGGAGCTGTGAAGCAAGCCCCGGTGACAGGCATGGCTGGGGACACCAGGCTTTTGGAAGAAATATGTCAGGAACTAGGTTGTAAAGCTCGCTGGAGCTATTTATAGAGAGCAGCCAATTTTTGGCAAGATGAGAGGGAAGCAGTTTGCTTCTGTGACTGCTCAGCCTGGCACGGAAGAGACTACAGAGAAGTCGTGGAAGATCTGGGGTTGGGCTAACAGAGAGGGACAAGTGGAGTGGGGCACCCCATGCTGTTTGCCACCAGGAGACCTCCCTGGTCGTCTGCATCCGTGTGGCTCCTTGCGCAAGAGAGGCTTTCCACAAAGCTTCACCTTGTGAAGCGCGAGCCACGCGAGCCCCCAGACGAGATATGGGGAACTGGGAGAGGCGGGGGGAACTGCCGGGGAACCACCTCTTCTTCCCCACGGTGTGGTGTTCGGTGTGGTGGTGTTCAGTGTGGTGCTCGTGGTGGTGTTCAGTGTGGTGTTCGTGGTGGTGTTCGGTGTGGTGTTCGTGGTGGCTCCCGTGGTGCTTTCCACCCCTCTGGGAGCCGGGGTGGCTCCCCTGGCACACCCAGGGAGAACTAATTTTGTGTTGTCTCTTTTTGTGATGGAAAAATCTGCTCCACCCTTTCTGCTGATAGGGGCGTAGCTGCCTCAGAGGAGGCAGAGGCAAATGGGGAAATGCGGGGGCGGGAGGCACCCTTATCAGGCGTGCTAAATCTCCCTTTGATTGAGACACATCAAAGCAGAGAGCTGTAACATCTTCCGGGATCTCTTGCTGCGGGAAGACTTGGGGCTGTCCCCGAGGGGCTGCCTCCTCCTGGAGGAGACCTTCATGTCATGTCAGGTGGGGTTGGTAGACGCTGGGGCCCCGGTGCTGCCAGATCCTGGGATGAGCATCACCTTGTGTGCACGATCCACGTGGAGCCTCCGTGGCAACACTCTAAGCCCTGCTAATCAGTAACCAGCTCAGGATCCGAGATAAAGTAGTGATTTACTGCATCTAGGCACATGGAAATCATTTTGGTATCGGCCATAACGTTATCTAGCAGGTATCAACCAGTTCTGCCAGTGGCTGGCTTGTAGCCTCTGCAGCCGGGGCCTCTCGAGGGCTGGGGAGGAGGCCGTGCTCCCGGCCTGCCTGCGGCTCTGGGGAGATCCTAAGGAAGTGCAGCTGCTGTTTCAGCCCCCTCTGTGCCCTGCTGCACATCCAAGGACAAGTCGCATCCCTGTTCTCTGTTAGCAATCCCAGCCATTACCTGGTTAAACTGTAAACACGGCAGGGAAGGGCCCTGCAGTTTTACAGCACCCGGCTCAGGTGAAATCCCGTCTCAGAGGAGACTTTGGACTCCCTTGCACTCTGAATAGCCTGAAGGTCATTGCTGCTGCACAGACGGGATGAAACCCTCATGCTAAGGTAGGGGAGGGCTTAGGTGCCCATCTGTTCCTGCGCCGTGAGCGCTCCACACCGTGCAGGTTGCCCGATACCAGGTTTCTGCAGATCTCTGTATGCAAGAGATTGCCCTGTCCCCCACCTGAATGACTGTGCGGAAGGTGAGGAGCCTCCGTGTACCCAGGTGCCCTTTGATGATTCTGTGCGATTTCCTTGTCTGAGGAGGTGCAAAGGGACCTCGCTTGATTCACTGTGCCCTGTGTCACACTTGCCAAGCAGAGGGGCTGGTTGTGCAGGTCTCTGGGGGGTCCTTTCCCCACCTCGAGCACAGAAAGGACCTGGGAGGGGTTTGGAGAGGTGTTTGGAAATGCCGGCTGAGGAGAGGAAGTTAACACCAAGATAAAAACATAATTCTCTGAATGCTCCTGGCTTCCTGTAGTGGTGATTAGGGGCAGGTTCCCTGCAGTCAGCATAGTGCTAGCACAGCAAAGGCACGGGGAGTGGAAAGGAGCCCCCAAAGCACACTTGGTGCCTGCTGCTTGTTGTGTTATCCCCTGGAAAGGGGAAGGGCAGCCCAGCAGGCAGCCGTCGCTCCGGCGGTTTGCCCGGGGGCTTAGCTTAGTTCTTTGAGCAAGGTTCAAAGCTTGACCCCAATCCCAGAGCCCTCCCGCCCCATTTGCTCCGGTGCAGAGAAGTCGGTGGGTGCCTTGCTCCTGCCCTACAACTAAAGCTTCAGCCAGGGTCCACCCAAGCCAGCGCCTGGCCTGTGCCAGCTGAAGGGCCGGCCTTTGCTCTCAGGTTGCCTCTCTGTAAGCGGAGCTGAGGTGCCTGGTTTAATGAGTTACTGTGAGACGCAGGTACACGGGCTTCTCTTTCTTCCTTGAATGGACGGAAAAGACCTGGGGATAACTCAAAATCCAGCAACTTCATTAGTAGTTTTTGTTGCCACCAATTATGTCTGTGCTGGTGTCACCCTGGCCTTCCTCTGAGCAGGTGGCTTTGCTGTTCCCCCTTCTCCTTTCAGAAGACAAGCACTGTCATATTGGCATTCCCATCATGTAGTGCAAAATGCATTCTTTCATGGGTAGTAATAATAATAATAATAATAATAATGAAAGCAGATATCTGGACAAAATTATATCTGTAGAAATCAGCAGGTGCTGCAGCCTGCAAACTTGATGTATTCAACCTCCTTCTTGTGTTGCTGCCTATGGAAATGTGGCTCCCATTGTACTGATGCGGCCGCCTTCGGGGTAGCAGGGGACGCTTGGCTGGGTTTTCTTTATAGGTGCTTTCAAATATTTATCTGCACAAGAATAAAGGGAGAGCTGTGTTTCCTGAGGAGCTTAATCCCCTCTCTCCTCCTGCCTCCTGAGCACTGGCGAGAGGGCTTGACCCTGCTGACAGAGGACCTCTCTTCTCCCCCTGCGCCCCACACAGGGCTATGCTCTGCCTTCCCACATTGGAAAGTATCTATGTTGAGAAATGGGACTGGAAAAGGCTGTCCAGGGAGGATGTGGAGTCTCCTTCTCTGGAGATCTTCAAAACCTGCTTGAATGCAGCCCTGTGCCCCGTGCTCTAGGTGACCCTGCGTGAGCAGGGGGGTTGGACTAGATGACCTCTGAGGTCCCTTCCAACCTTAATTCTGTGAATCTGGTTTTCTGGGCTGTGAGCTGCAAGCACTGAGATTAGACTTGAGGGTGGAGGGGCATCCTGCTCTTTCCTCTGTCTCCCTTTATTCCCAGTTCTCCCCTTACTTGCTTGGCTGAGCTGGAGCGTGCACAGTGTTGCCATCGGCGTGAGGGGTGCCAGTTCAGCCCTCCCGGAGCCGGGTGCAGCTGAGCCGTGCAGCTCAGGCCTAAGTCGGCTCTGAGATGATACTGTTTACAACAGGCCTGTCCAAAGGGGACTGCTTTAATATGCTGCCTGCTCTTCACTCTTCAGCACTTCAGATTTCCTCCAGCTGGAAGGGCTTGCCTTCCTTTGCAGTAGGAATTTATTGGATATTAAGGATTTTGCTCTGTGTCACTGGAAATACCCTGGACCCCGAGCAACACATTGCGCTGCACTGACAGCAGTGTTGGTGATCTCTGCTTTGGCCTTTGCCTTGGGCCAAGGTGTTACGGGCACGTGGCAACAAAGATAAGGATCATCTGGGGTTACCTGCTGCCTTCCCAAGCGTTCGGAGTCATGATGTGCCTCGTTAAACTGCAGTCTTATAAAACTTCACTAAACTGTAGCTTAGCAATTACTGTGAAACCAGAGGGAGAGCCACAGAGCAAAACGGCTGCAGGAGCCCGATGAACTTCCTCTTTCCTTCAGCAAGTCTCCCCTCTGTGAGAGGTGCTCGTGCAGCTGCTGGTGCCCGCGGACCCTGGGGACACCGCGGAGAGCGCGACGGCCGCGCGCGCTGCCCTGGCCTGTGGCTCCCAGGAGCTGAAATATGGAGTGAAATTCGTCTCGCTGCGCCCTAGGAAGAGAACAGCTATGCACAGGAAAGGATCCCTTGTCTACAGGCGTGTCCGAGAGCTCTCCACGGGCAATCCTTGCTCAAGTGCTCTGCCGACCTCTTGAGCTTCGTGACGCAACTTCTAGCAGCGAGGCGGGATGGGCCCGTGGGCCTGCACTGCTTTGCAGGCCCCATCTTGCACATAGATGTGGGTTATATTTACTTTGTGGCTAGCAGTGGTAAATTACAGACTGGTAGCTGGAAGAGGAAAAATAGTTCCAGCGTAACATGGTGGAGAAGCACAGCCTGGGACCGCCTGTTGCATCCAGCTTCGGATATGCTCATGGTCTGAAGCTTTGTCCTGCAGACTGACTGATGAGTAGCTGGGCTGGTAGCTACCTAGGCGACATCTAAAGTCGTGTTTAAGACACTTTCTTTGTCCTTGAGGGCTGGCTGGCCAGTCCCTGAGGGCTGGCTGGCTCTAGACACTCGTAGCAGAGAGGTATAGGTAGAAGGAAAAGTCCTGCTTTTGTCTGGAGCACCCAAAAGCTGTATGAGCCTGGGAGCAGCATCACGCTTGTCCAGATCTGCAGTATTTCTTCCCCCTGTGTCCAGCCACGTGTAGTGCACAGCGGAATATGCAGCTTGGGTGAGTTTCCAGCTGTATTTGCCTATCCGAGAGGATAAGGTACAGAGGAAGGGCAACTCCCAGCCATGGTTCCCTCTGTGGCAGGTTTTTGCACGTGGAGACGGAAGGGAGGGAGCCAGAGCTCCTTGTTTCCTCTCTCTCCTGGTGCTTCTGTGTGGGCACTTCATGTGGCCCCATAGCTGGAGGCCACCTCAGTAGTATTTCTGCAGTCCACATTGCCCTGTGATCATCAGTTGCTCATTCACTCTGCAAGAAAAAGGGAACCCTCCAATGGGGTCCCGTGCATGTCTCAAAACTGGGTTGATTTCACCTAAAAACGAACCTGTCAGAGCATTCTGCACCTGCCCCACTGCATTAAGTCAGCGAGTTTGTACTTGTGCCCCCCAAGCAATTCTCAGCCTCCACAGCCGGCCCTCGGTGACTGCAAGCAGGGACCCTGGGCAGCGAGGAGCTGCATCCCTGCTTTTCAGCAGGTGCCTCGTGGAAAACCTTCCCGTCTCCTGCCCTCCCCTTTCCTCCGCGGTGTGAGCGGGAAGAGCCGCGAGCCCTTGGCAGCGGCCGCGGGTTTGAACTGAACTGACCCACAGGATGCAAATGGAGTCACCAAGTATATGTGGCAGCGTGATGCATATTAAAGTGATTTGGAGGGTAGTGTTTCCCCCGCTGTATTCTTAGCAACTGCGAGAAGTGATCTGCCCACCTTAGCTGCAAGCAAGTCGCAGCAGCCGCCAACGGCAGCAGTCCCGGCTCCGGGGTCCTTCCCGGCATGGATCGAGCTGAGGGCGCATCCCGCTCTGCACGGGCTCTCTGCATCCTCTGCTCCTTCAGGCTGTGCGGACGCCCCGCGCCATAAAGGCCCTGAGCAAACACGGGCCGTTTCCTGTCCCGAGCTCTGTATCAAAACATGCCCGAGAAATGACTGTGCTCCCCTGGGAATAAGGAAGGCCCAGCTAGCTAGAACGAGAGGAGAAAGTTTTATATCCTTGCAGTTACTAATTCTTTATTTGGAAAAATAGCGCTGCTTGTCTGGCTGTTCTTGGAGCTCTGGCTTAATACTAAAATGACCTTCGTGCAATCCTTCTCCAGTCTCTTCCCAGGGGAGAAGATAAAAGTTGCAGTACTGTTTCTCTCAGTTCTTGCCTCAGAACAGAGGCTTAAGACTGAGCTGCAGCTGCCCTGTCTAGCAAGGCCACAAATGAAGAGGCTGAATGGTATTTCTCAAGATATCAGCTCCTCAGTTTGCATGGTGAGTCGTGTGAAAACTCTCACTGGTGGGAGGGCTGTGGCCTTCCCTGACACGTGTCCTAAGTCGAGGTACGGGGCCTCAGTCTCACCTATTACTTCTACATCTCAGACCTTCAAAACTTTGGCCTCCTTTTCTTTCCCTCCCTCTCTCCCCACCTCTAATATGAAGGTGTGGGGGTGAGAAGGAAAGGGAGGTCTCACCCCCAGGTCTGCCTACAGATCCCTCCCAGCCTGCTGCCAGGCACCCGTGACACCTCGGCAATACCCCTGGCCTTGCCTTGCCAGCTTTCCTCTCGCCCAAGGGTGGAAGTCGGGAGAGATGGCAGCAGAGGGACGTCCCGCTCCGAACCGCCGCCCGGGGCAGCCCGGCCCCGCAGCGGGGATCTCGGCACGCTGCCTTTTGGATGTCTCCAGAGATGGAGACCTCACAGCTGCCCTGGGCATCCTACCTTAATGCTTGATCATCCACACTGTGAAAAAAAAAATCCCCCAAAACAACCACTTTTCTTATGTTTAATGAGGTTTTTCATGCGCTGCATGGCCAGCACTGCCAAAGCCTCCATCTAGGCCATGCCAGGAGCTCCTTTATCACAGTATGTGTCCAGGGCAGGAGGGATTCCTGTCTTCACGTGTCATCTGCTCAATGTTGCGTTTGTTGCCGTGTCCATTAGCTGCTCCCATCCTTCCAAGCAGAAGGAAGTTGGAAATTTGGGCTTCCAAAAATGTTAGGGAGTCTGCTCACGTACTCTTCTTTTAAGAAGCATGGGAGGTCTTATGTGCAAAACCAGAAGGGAAACACAAGCCCGTCCACCCAATGCATATTTTACAGTCTCTGGTCACTGCGCTCTCGGCCACCTTTGGGCTTCCCTGCCAATATAAACAAAGTCATCTTGAGATCGTGCCCTCTCTCTGCTGTAATTTACTTTTTAACCTGATAGGAGGCCTGTTATCATATGGCCTCTAGCGCCTAAGCAAAGAATGGTTGGGTTGCTGTTAACAAACCTGGCAATGGTTTTCCTGTGTACCCTCCTGGGAGTGTTTGGTCATGGAAGTTCCTTTTGTTATACTTGGTTTCACTAAATACATCTCAATTTTTTCCTGTCTTTCCATCAAACGTTACATCCTCAGGAGCCTAGAATAACAGTTGCTGCCACTCATGTTAACTGAGAGGAGCACAAGACACTGAAGTGTCTAGTTTCCCATCACTTACGGCATGGATAAAAGTATCTGTTATACTGACTAGTCCATCAAATATGAATGATGCAGATAGAGTGCCTGTTTATACACAGCGATCTATTTTAGTTAAATTGAAAACACACAGGGGAGTGTTTCAGCTTTGTGGAGAGAAAACACTGGAAATGTTTTTTTGTTTTGTCTTCTCCTCTGTTTGCCAGTGAGAATTAGTTCTCAGGGGCACCCGGTTTGCAGCTGCGAGAGGATGAGGTCTCATCTTTTCGAATAAAAATCTAAATGTTGTTCGTTACCCCACCAAATCTCATGAGGTTGAGGACGAGGCTCTTCCCTCCATCCTTCTAATGCCACCCTAATACTCCCCTCTTTTGTACCCTGTTAACATGAGCATTTACCAGGCTAGTCCCTCCGGAGGACAACAGCAATTGTTTTCCTTCGTGTTTAATGTCTTCCTCTCCCTCCGGACTCCGTGCCAGAGCATATTGTAATGAACAAGCTCTGCAAGAATCTTGCAGCCTCGCTTGCTCTGGTAGGACGCTCTGCACAGAAACCTGCTGTGCCCCACCATGAATTACACAAACACGCAGACGAGCTGCGCGCGGACCCGCTGGAGTGGCAAGCCCATCAGCACGATGGATTGCGCTGCAGAGAACCACTTCACCTCTGCAGATTTCCTGGTGCGGTGTTTGTTAATGCCCTTGCTTCTGTTTGGAAGCGGGTTCTCTGTGTTATCTGAAAACACGCTGCACGTGTGAGACTCTACGCACAGCAATGGGGTTCCCACTGAACGTCCTGATGGTTTAGAGGGCAGGGAGGGAGAGCCCTTGGTGCTCTCGTGCACCTGCCTGTGAGAAGAGCAAAGATGTGTCCTGTGTGCAAAGACTTTCCAGACCAGAACCAAATGATGCGGCGCGAAACTATTGTTGAAAAAGAAGAGCTTTGGTTTCAATGGGCAAGTACTGATCTCCAGTGGGAAGCTTCAATGAATAGGCTTTGTCGGGGTTTGCCTATAGGACTGACATTTTGGTATGGAAACACCAAAACTCCAGCAGTCAATTAGGATGAGGGAAACAAGAAGAGTAACTCTTTTGGCAAAAGGTCCTTCTTGGTTGGGAAACCAATGCTCAATATGCCCATGTTCCTGTGCAGAGGACTGCTAGCAGGGGCATGGCAACTCCAACAGGAGTATGGATTCCACTACATCCATCAGAGCAGGGGAATCAGGATGCATCAGGAATGGCCCTCGCAGTGCAACTAACCCACACATAAATGGACTACAACAGGGAGTTCTGTGTGCATAGGTATTGATATGGTTGATGTTGTCATTGCTACAGCACCTGAAGCTCATTGTATGGATGTTTTTTCCCTTTGCAGTGGCAGCTCTAAAGCTGGTGACGAATCATCAGCATTTCCAAGTGACCTTGTTAGCCTGATTTCTGACTTGTTCCAGGGCGAGGTTATGGCCTACGCGGA
Source organism: Rhynchotus rufescens (assembly GCA_032273925.1). Classification (NCBI taxonomy): domain Eukaryota; kingdom Metazoa; phylum Chordata; class Aves; order Tinamiformes; family Tinamidae; genus Rhynchotus; species Rhynchotus rufescens. The sequence continues at coordinate 9,265 of JAVCKT010007073.1, forward strand.
TTACTGGGGGAGCTGTGATCTTGGGGTCTGAGGAGAAGCTACTGCAGGTGGGAGCTGCTGAGTTTCCATTGCCACCGTGCTGCCAACTGCTTGGTGTGGGAATAGGGAGCTGTGAAGTGAAGGTAAAGGAAGAAGAAATAGGGCAGGGGGCTTGAAGTGCATAGAGGGTCTTTGGGGACACGCGAGTCAAGCTGAAAGCAGATAAGCACTGGTAGGCACTGGAACAGGCTGCTGTCCCCATCCCTCGTGTTCCGGATCTGCAGGGTTTGACTCCGCTTTCCTGGCGCATTGGGCTGTTCCTGCTCTTGTTGGGAAAGCAGATGCCGTTGCCGCCCAGGTGTGACTCTGTATCATTCTTGTGTCTTACACAGCTGCACTCATGAGCAGGGAGCAGCGAGCAAAGGCTACTGCCTTCCACTGAGGTATTGCGGGTGCTGGTAATACCAGTGGATGAAGCTTTGGCCTTGAGGGGAGAGTCTCAGTAAAAGTCTGTCGGAATAACTAAAGCTAACAAACAACCCTCGCCATCCTGAAACGAAAGAGCAACAAACAAAATCAACCCAATGGAAATTTCAGCCTCCTTCCAGCTCTGGAGCGGGTTGAGAAGGCTGGAGCCTGCGTCGTGGTGGTCTCGGAGCCTGGTGTGTCCCAGCATCCCCATGTAGCAGTCTGGTCCTTAGTTAACTGTAGAGGAAGCAGGGATGGAAAAAAGGAGTAAAACAGTTTTTCCTGCATCCTCTGCAGTTTTCTCCATAGGGGCTGGAAATCACCATGATGGAGGAAGGAAATTCCCGCAGCCTCCAGGCTCTGGGCCTTCATTTCGACATATAAAAAAGATGCAGCTTGTAAGAAACTGCTCATTCAGTGAGGTTATGGATGGACAGATGCAGCTCAGTCTCCTGTGAATTACGTGAACATTCCCACTTACTGCTGGAGGCTGTAACGGGTCATCCCTGTCGGATTTCCCAGCAACACCAAGTGTTTCTCACACGGGCGCAAACAACCCAAGTGCTGAGTTTGTAAAAGTCCCCGCCTAACAGCTGAGATTTGCAAAGACAAATGAAGCAAGGTGAGTGATCTCTGACAGAGACTTACAGGAAGAACATGTATTGCACCTATCTGTATATTATTTATTTTTATAAGGGGGAAAAAAAGATGATTGATGACAGTATAGTAGATTAGAGGCAAGTGATCTTTTATTACTTCCTCATCATATGGCATGTAATAGTCTGTAGGAAAAATATATGACTTTTGAAATTGCAAACAGCTTTGGTTTTAAAACTAACTTTTATTATCCTGTAGCCAGAGTACAATGATTTGTGAGTTAAACTGAAAGCATAACTCTGTGTGTCTCATCAGCATTCTCTGATGACAACGAGTATTTCCTAGGCAATAGAATATGTGGGATTCAGTTCTTGAACAGAAACAGTTTGCAGATACTGAGCATCTCTTTAGATCTTAGTTTTTGCATGATGAAGTAATGGAGGCCACTGGATGCTGATTGACTCTTTCTGTTTCTATTTGCAGCAGCCTCTCTCTCGCCTGTGGGATGTTTGGACGTGTAGCTGCTCAGCTGGCGCTTCGACATTCCTGGTGCCGTTATCAACATGAGTGAAAATGTGCACACAGGGATTTGAGGAACTGCGTGAGCTACCAACCCAATTGATGAGATGTTCAGTGAGGTGAAAGTTGAAGAAATGCTTCGAGACAGTTGTTTTTGCCTAATTCAGCAGTGACGTGTGGATCTAATTCAGTAGCAGAGGGTGGACCCTATAAAGCGGATCCTAAAGCTGCTCTTTTGCAAAACCAGCGTGCTCTTTCCTTCCACAGATATCTGGGTCATTGCTTTTCCCTTACAGCTCTCCAGCACCCGCTCGCCTTGCACCTCGCGCTCTCAGTCATCTCTGCGCGTGACTGACCTACGAGAGCTCCGTGGTTTCCCACTCACTCCAGCCCCTGAGGAGGACGTTTCATTAAGGAGCTCTAATAGCCTCGGGGACGAGGCGTCCCACTCTGCAGACAGGGAGGGTTTGCAGAGGTGCTCAGTGTGGGTCTGCGGCGTGTTGTGCTGCAGCAGTGCCCACGCGCAGGGTCGCGTGTGCCGGTGCTGCCGCGGGGCTCTGGCCGATCTCCACGCAGGGAGCCGGGGCGCAGCGTTGGGCAGCGCGCTGCAGATGCCCTCCGGATGGCGGCCACGGCGGCAGCTCCGGCGCCCGCGCGCGCGCAGCAACGCGCAGCAGGCCTGGAGGCGCCTCTCCACCCTGCTAAATACTGTGGGAGAGCAGCGGTCTAGAAAACTGGAGCTGTGTGAAAATTTGGGATAACTTTGAGAAGTTCTTGGCAAGATGACAGAACGGAAAATTTAAATGTTCTGTGTAGATTGTTTGAGAATTAAGCATCTTGCATTTTTGTTTCAAAATGCTCTCCCTTCTGGCAATTCTCTCAAAACTTCTGGTCATGCAAATGTGAATTGTTGAAGATACTGCTGAGGACTTCCATTGGACAGAAGAGAATTTTATTTAATTGGAAGTTTCTTCTTTTCAAAGTACTTAATTGAAATTCTCCAGAGTTTTCCTTGGGAATGCAGCATGAAGCCAATACACATTTTTTCTCTCTCTCCCTTACCTTAGTTTCAGCGAGCTGTTTGAACAGCAAGCTCCTTGCGAGTCTGCAGAGGGGACGACGGGAGGTTAGCACTGCCCTGGGGCTGCATGGAAAACCAAGGCTCCTGGAAGGGCCATCTAACCAGTTCTGCCCAAATAAATACATAAAAATATAAAGCTCTGTCCCATCTCAGTTCTTGAGTTAATTGGGTTGTTTTGTCTGTGCAGTGAAAACAGGGCTGAAATGCCTCCCTTGCTACCCTGTAAAGACACTCCAACACCCTCCAAGGGGAGCCGCGAGCAGCAGCGTGGCTCTCCCTGGGAAATGAACTGCTCGCTTCCTGATTTATCGGCTTCCTGTTTTGGAAACCCGAGACCTCATCTCAAATGTCTATTTGTTGTCAGCCCGGGAGGAGAGACCCGGAGGCTGCAAATCCGCTTGTGGGGCAGCGGCTCATTTGCTAATTCTGCCATTTACACGGATGGCAGAAGCACCTCTAACCCAGGCGGGCCGCGTGGAATCGGCATCGCCCCGAACTCCCTCCGTCGGAAACCGGAGCCCTGGGCAGGGAGCGCGGGTCGGCTCCGCTCACCTGACAGCAAAACGCGGGCGTTGCTGCCATGGACTAATTTATCACCGCGCCCGCTTCCAGGCCTGGCTATGACACGGAAAGCAGCTGCATCATGAAAAGGTGTCTGACTCGCTATCCGTCACGTAATGGATCTGTGGCTTCGGGGACTGCGGTGCCCTTGGAAAGCCAGGCCAGGCACCGGGGAAGCGCCGGCGCCGCGGGAGGAGGACCCTGGGGATTTGGCACCTTGGTGCCAGCAGGGCCCGCAGTGCTGGGCTTGGCCCCTCGGAGAGGTTTTCGGCAGGGAAACCCTTTCTGTGTCTCCCGTTTGCGCAGCTCGGTGGTTGCTCTTTGGCCTCGTGAGGGGAGCAGGCTGCACGGGCGGTTTGGGTGTTATTTGGGACCACATGTCCCGCCACCCGGGGCTGGCGAGCAGGGTACCCTGGCCAGCCCGCTCGCCCGGCTGCTGCAGCAGCTTTGAACGGGGTCAGAGCCCAGCAGGGCACTTCTGCAAACCCACAGCCCTGACCCGCAGAGGCTTTTCTTCCCATCCAAAAAGTGTCTTTAACACTTTTGTTCTGTTAACCTGGAGCACTGAGTAAAGCTTTGCATTTTGCCCTTCAGCCAGGGGACCTGTGGGGACTTTTTTGCCTATTGCTCTTCATGTTGGAGACAACGTACATCGTAAGGAGCTGGTTTAACAGCCATGACTCTGTTTAACGCTATAGACATAGCTGTTCACAACAACATGACACTGCTGAGTGTCTTGCAGTGTCTGCAAGACCAGCTGTGTGGAAGGGGATATCTGGGCAGCAGCAGCAGCAGCGATGCCCTAATCCCATCTCGGTCCTTGCTGCTTATGGGGCTTCTCACAGGAGGCAGGAATACACTGTGGAATACACTGTACGGGCCCCAGGTGGTTCTGCCCACGCTGCAGGAGAAGCACAGAAGTGGTGGTGGTCTGAAGAGGCTACGAAAAATATTCACAATTAACTTGTAAGGACGTCATGTCAAAAGAACTTCCGAGCGCCTGTAGGTTCTCTGACTGGGAAGGAAGGGATTGCGGGGTAGGGCTGTGGGCACCTTGGCCGTCCAAAGCGCCTTCCAACAAGGAGGAGGAAAAAGTCTAATTTCCTCCCATTCAGGTGCTCGCACGGGGACTATCACGCACCTGAGCAAGGCGGGCAGGACAGGCAGCCGTTCCTGTGCCACAGCCTGGAGCAGACGGGAGCCGCCAAGGCTGTTCTCTCTCTTCCCTGCGGTTCCTCCCGCGGGAATGGGACAATGAGGCTCTGCAGCTTTAGGATGCAGCCGCGCTCTGGTCCAGCAGGGTCCTGTTCGTCCCAGGGCAGCCGCTGCTCCTGGCCTGGAGCGGCTCTCGTGGGGATGAGAAGGGGCCAGGCGCTGCTGCTTCCCTCTCCCAGGTTTTCAGACTTTGTAGCATCAGCTGGAGGATCCACTTCTGCTATTGCTGCAGGGGGATCACGTTCAGCTTGGGGAACAGAGCTGCACGTGTAATCCAAACCACAACAATAAACAGGAATGCTCTTCAAAAACTCTCCGCCTGATGCCATTCGAGCACGAACCTCAGGGTCTGGCTTTTTAAGAAGGCCCTCTTGAAACTTGCCCAGAAGAGTAACGTATAAATGCTAAGAATTCTCTGGAAGCTCTTGAATGAAAATGTTTAATTCCAAATAACCTCAGGAGTAGCTGTTTGTAGAAAGAGGTGATTAATGATATTGCGGGCAAAATAAGGTGAGTCCATAAATTTGCTGGCATAGTAGCTGCGCACTGCTTGATGATCCAGTTTCTCACACTATCTTTTGTTTATTTTCAATGGAAATAGTACAAGAAAAGTAAGATGCTTGCTTAAATTCCCCATAAATCCAAACATCTGAGGCTACATTTACTCCTTTTTCCTGGCTCTGTTCCTCTTTGAAAGCACGCTGCTCGCGGGCCCGCTCACGCTTTTTTCCCATGAACTACAGCAGCGGAGGCCAAAATACCCTTTGCAACTGGTAGCCTGCTAGGCACACTGGGTTCCAGCTAGCAGAACAAATGGCCGTTTCAGAATGCTTGAAATATCTGTGGCATGAATGCATTAAAAGTACCGAAATTGGCAGGAAACAACAATGCATGAAGAGTATTTTGTGTTTGGGTTTTTTTTTTTTTCCACAGGGTCAATTTATTCATTTGGTGAAAACATCTTACCAGAAGCAAAATACATTAAGTTACAGAGAGAAGTGCTGCCAGCTGCCGCGCGCCGGTGGGGTTTGCTGGGCGGGCCGGTGGCAGCTTGGCCTCCAAACCAGCACGAGTTTCGCTGCCACGAGGTGCCCCCGGCCGGGAAGGGAGCTGGATCTTTCGGTGTCCAGCTGCTCGGGGCTGTGCATGGAGCTGCCGGAGCTGAAGGGCGGCGCGAGCGGAGGGCGGAGGAGCGACGGTGGCTGCTGCTGCCTCTCCCTTGCAGGCCGGTGTCGGCGCTATAGGGCGGCTGCCGCGCGGGCCCCACGGCGGGACGCGCGTGGGCAGCTCTCAGCGAGGGAGCTTGTGGTGCTGCCCGTCCTGCCCCACGCGCTGCTCCAAGGAGCCCTCTGCCCCGCGCCACACGGCGGCTATCCGACCTCGCTGGGCTGGGGTGGAAGGAGAGCATGGCGGTGACCCCTTCTAGCTAAAAGATGCTGTGGATCTCACCCCGTCATCATTAAAAACAGCATAAAATAGGCAGAGTGTGTGTCTGTACCCAGGTGCTCTGAATACGGGGCTTGGTTTGGATAAAACGATCCTGCGGCGCAAACCTCGGCAGTCAGGCCTACCTGTGCCTGCTTTGGTCCCCAGGCAGTGCGTCCTACAGCAACCCCCCTGCAGGACGGCTCTCCCTTTGGATTTATTAGTCAGCACGGATAAAAGGCAACGGGCCCCTCGGCAGCGCTGCATGGATCTCCTAAGCAGCGGCGCAGTTTTCTCCTCCTTCTCTCTAAAATTACAGAGGAATTGTGGCACTGAGGGAGGTGAAATACTGGTTCCGGGCTTTAGTGCTCGTGTGCCCTGGACTTCCACTGCTGATGAGCATCTATAGCACCCGCAAGAGGGGTGGGATGGGAATGTGAAGTTCCTGGTCCAAGGCTGTGGCAGTTAAGCCTGTGGGCTTCCCGCTATACAGAGCTACTGCTTAATGAGCTCCAGGAAGTGGCTCTGTTGGATTTATCAGCACAGGGATACAGAGCAGTGCTGCAATACACAGACTTGTAGTTTTTAGACTGCTGAGTTTGTAGTAGTCGTCTTTGTAATTTTTTTCTGAAGCTGGAAGGACAAAGTAGGTGCTTAAGGGCTCAGCAGCAGGTAGGCTTGGGAAGAGCTCTGTTCTGGGTAGCACCAGCTCCAACTACAGCCCGAGGACTGACTGTAGGGATACTCACCAATGGAAGGAATACTCGCAGACCTGCAATGACCTCCCTCTTCCCTGCCCTGCGCAGAGACTTTAGGGCAACGTAATCTCAGGCGATAAACCCCAAGTATTAAAAAGAGAACACAAGGACACATCAGTGC
>JAVCKT010007074.1:239-12296 GCA_032273925.1 Rhynchotus rufescens
GTGGAAGAGAACTTTGGCCTTGACCATGAACCTAGACAGAATACAGATACAATGTAAGGAAAAAAAGGACTGCCTTGAACATACTTCCCTTCCTGCCTCTGATCCATGCATATATTGCGGCATCAAACACTTCAATATATGTATTGCACAAACTGTTGCGAACGAGTTGACAGTGCAGCCTTACTGGTGCTGTTTACCAAAACTAACGTTTGTCACTCACTTGTTTGTTTTCCATAAAATTAAGTACTTGTGGGAGTCATAACATTACCAAACCTGGCATTGCTAGGCTTTGGGTGATGGTTTGGTTCTTTCTGAGTCTTTGTTATGCTCAAAAAGCTGTACAAATGTCCATCAGCTCTCAAAGCATTGATGTGAGAAAGTGTAGGGAGGATTTTCTGGCTGTTTTCACTGTTGAGGCAGTTGAAAAAGAGGTCTTGGTGAAGGTCATATGTCCACTATGTGACAGAGATGCGACCATAATTCTTGAAAGCTTGGGATCAAACTTGGCTCTTAGATTTATTTCCTTCCCCCTCTCCCATCCCAAAAAGCATCTCTTTGTAAGGAGTAAATATTTTAGCAAAGATTATAGTGGCTGAGATATCTTTATATGTTAGCGTTAGTGTAATTACTGGAGAATCTACTACTCGTTCTTCAAAACTGCTTTATATTATCCTGCTGCTTACACTTTTCCAGAAACTTGATTTAATATTATGTATTTAGACATTGTTGAACTATTTGGTGCTTACAAAATTGTGTATTAAATCAATATCCTAAAACAACATAGGTTCCGTCGTACTGACTATTCCAGAAAAATCCCATGATAATTTCTGAAGTTCTGTTGTGGAGCTCGAGAACTCCATGTACTGCCCCAGCTTCCTTTCACATATCCTGTGTGACTTTGGGCAGTCCATTTACTTTCTTCTCGTCTTGTTTCCCCATCCATTAAACGGGGCAATAATGGCCCTCTTCCTGTCAGGGCCCAGCTGAGGCTGTCAAGCGCTATGATCAGTGAATAATTTGATAAATTCATTTATAGTCCTTCAAGGAAAACAAATATAGGAAGGAAAGACTTGATGCAGAGGAATTAATTCCAGTCAATTTCTGGATCTGCTTTATTTTCTTTCTTTCATATCATCCTCTGGAAAATTATCTAGACCTAGCTTTAGTTTATCTACCTTGCCTTGGGTGTTTTGGAGTTCACACTTCCTGCTACTCATGTGTGACTATTTAATATTGTAATTAATATTAATGTTAATATTGAAGTAAATACTAACATCTTTTGTGTGATTGAGATCAGTAAAGTCTATTTTGGCTGTTCAGCAAAAAAGGCAGAGATGTGCCAAATTATTCAAAAATAATTAGAACAGATGGCAAAGGATGGCATCTCTAGCCTTCCAGAAAGAAACACCTAATATTCTGACTGCATTTTTACAGATTAAATGATGACTGAAACAAGTGCAGTAAGGCACTTTTTATAAAACTTTTACTGACAGCTTTTGTTTCCCACAGAGAGAATTTTGGCTTAGCTGGATGAGTAGACGCACTGTGATGTAGCTTCAAGACATATTTCACAAACAAAATAAGGTAACATAGATGATGGCATCTGCATTTTTATTTTTAATTTCCTCTTGTTTGCATGACTAAGAATGAGGTAATATATCTCATTCAGTGGACTTGTGCTTATTACAGGTTCTTCTTTTTCACTGAAATTATTTTTAGTTCTATCTGCCCAAAACCTCATGGAAACATCTGGCCAGGTGAGTTAGCTTGTAATGAGAAGACTTGTGAGGAGGTGATTTGCACCTTGCAGTCTTCAGTCCCTTTTAATTTCTCAGATCTTCCCTACCTCCTACTGTTAAATAGAAGTGGATCAGCACCTGCAAAGATGCTGTCCATGAATTTAAGTCCAGAATTTGCCTCTTAAAACACAATTAAGAGGGTACTTTAGTTTTAGTGGACGTAAGAATTTAAAGCCACAAAGTAGGAAATGGAGGGAAGAAAAAATATTTCTTTCATTTTGTCATTTCAATGGTTTTAAATCGCACCTTAGTAACATTTTCTGGCTTAGGTGGTAAAGGTAGAAAGCAGGGGTCACTCAGGTGTGCATGAATGGTGGGAAATGAGAAGATGAGATTTTCACTTCATCGCTGTCTCCCAGGAGCTGCAGTATTAAGGAAAATAGCAAACAGAAGTTGCATCACAAAGAAAAATTGTTGGAGGTGTCAGCAATAGCCAAATTCCACAGGTTCCAGTATATTTTCAATCAGGCAGTTAGTGCAGAAGAAAGCTGTTTTATCTCTAGAATAGATGGAAGTGAAAAGATAAAATCTGCTTATGGCTGAAGTCAGCTTGAAGAGCTGAGTAAATCGGGCCATTAGCAGCTTTTACGCCCTGGAGATAGATTTGAGTCAGCAGGTCCTGGAGCACTCTCTCAGCGAAAAGAAGAGAAACAAGCTAGGAACTGGGCAGTTCAAGAGCTGACAGAGATGAGAGCCTCCTTACCTGCTATGTGCTAAATCCAGGACCTGCTTATGTTTTAAAGGTTGTCTGTAGGAAGCCCTGAGGCCACAGGCAGAGACAACAGTTACTTTTCAAGCTGAATCTCGTGGTGGGAGCCCAGGAAGTGAGGATTATAGCATCTTTCCTGGAAGGAGAGGGTTGCAGGAGCCCTAATGCCTGAGGACAAACCAAACTTGTGAGTTTAGTAATTGCTCACAGAATTTATCTTTCTTGCAGCAAATGGATAACATGCCAGAATGCGCCAAGGGCTTGGGTGGGTATTAACAGGCCATCCCCCAGACCTTTAAGGATGAAAAAAGAGGCAAATTTAAGGTGTAGATGGGAGGATAGGAGACATGAATTTAACCATATTGACCAGCTTCTAGCCCCTTGGATGGTATGTTGTATTGTATTCACTTCTTTAGTAAAACAGAGCGTTATTAAATGTGTTGTCCCTTGAGAAACACCACTGAAAAATGACAGGTCATCAAAATGGATGTTGCTGCAGGAGTGTGTTACCTTGGATGATATTTGCAGCAGGGAAATTTAGGCCTGAAATAGAACATGCAATGAAATGAGAACAAGGGAGAGCTAAATCTGTCACCTGAGATAGCAAATCAAGGCCCTGCTTTGAACTGAGCAAGCAACCTAGGAAGTGCATAGTGTATACAGCACTCTATACAGCAGCCAGCTGAGGGGATGATTGCTGGCAGAAAATGCAGCAATGAAGCCGGCTGACAAGGCAGTGAGCACATGTTTTCCAGCTATGACCAGGGGCAATAAAGCAAAGTAAAACTGTGTTCCAGTTTTCCTTTGATTCAGGCACAGCAGGAAAGACAACCCAGATCTCCCACACCACAGGTGGGTGCTTTATCACTGAAAAGCCAAAAGCTGCTGTGTTGTTAGTTGGTACAGAATGGCCACCGAATCAAATGTCAAAACTCTGAAGGTTTCCAAAACTGTTTTTCTGTGAGTGCTTTCTTTTAATAATCTGCAAGAAGTGGAGACAGAAATGAATTCCTTCAAGTGTTTTATTTCACTTACTCATAAACTATAAACTTGCCAAAGATACAGGAACTGACACTAGATGGTCATCTCTGATCTTCAGTATACTCCCAGTGTTTGAAGTTTGAATGCTCCAGTTCCTTGCTCCTGCTTGGAAGCAGCTGGAGAGGAACCTGCCTTGAGAGTTTGCATCAATAAGGATCCTTGTGTTATGTTTTCTTCTCCAGTTGGTAAATATCCCTTGGTGAAAGCTCAGTGAGGTTCAGAGTTAGGTGCTGTTTTGGGCTAGGAGGCACTAGTATTCAAAAAATAACCTTAGCATAAAGGTTGGATAAGAAGTCTGTTTGGGAGCTAGAGGAGTTTTACTGGTGCAGATTGTCTGAGGACTCTAGAAAGTGTTACCAGAATAACCTTAAATTTAAGGCAATTACAGATTGATGCTATTTTTAGGGCACAGGCAGGAGGAAGGTCATTATCTCAGATAACAAGAAGCTGAGGGGACACTATAAGGCAGCAGGGTAGCGGGTTATCTCATGGGGCTGCTATTAGATATTGTGATGGACTATCACAATAGGGATGGATAAAGTTAGACTAATGAGTCGCACCTGAGAGTGTCCACACTGAGAGAAACTGCTCATCTCTGTTAGTAAAGGGGGTAAGTGGTAGCTAGCTGTAGGTCACTGCAAAATTAAGACTAGTTGTCTGGGACATGAGGAGGAGAAAGTGAGAAATTGTAAGGTCTAAATAGGTGGAGCAAGATGAATCTGACTGCTTTTTATTTCTGTAATGTTTCATTATAGGTACAGGCTAAAATAATGTTATATACAGAGCAGTGAGCTAATGCTGCTTGCTGCACATTCACTTTTAAGTGCCATAGCTTTTTGGAGTCTTAGATCTGACAGTAAGTTTCAAGCTCTCAAGACTTCATGCTAAATGGTGTGGAGTATACACAAAGCAAGCTGCCAGCCTTAGTTTTTATTTTTATGGTGTTTAATTTTTGTATTACCATAATTGAAAGCTGTCTGCGTTGTTTCCAGAAGCTTAGTGAGACAAGACAAGTTGCCAAAGTACTGTCTCCTTAGCATGGCACTAAGTCAATATAATGAAATTGTCTTGCTCTTCATGTGTTAGAATAGTAGTGACATGAAATTTTACTTCAGAGAAGAAGTGCAGGTTGCAAATGGGACAGCATTTTGCGTCAAGACGATTCTGCTCCTGTCAGGTTACTCCAGATTTTACAGACTCAAATCCGAGTTTAACGTATGTCCCCAGCCCTAGGCCAGAGTGCTATCTGAGTTACTCCAGGCTGGTATGGAGAGTGCTGTGCTCCAAACAGGAATCCAATTACCCACACAGACAGGCAATTGAATGGCTATAGAAGAAATACTCTAATAGATGGGGGGGAGGGCTGAAGAGGGAGGAGCAGGGAAAGGACTATGATTTGTGTGGTAATCAAGAGGAGAAGGTCAATTGTAATAGAACAGGCTGGTTTTGGAGACAAAGCTAATGCAGGACGGCTTCCACTTTGTTGAGGGATGCTATCAATAGATCTACTGCTTTCATTACAAAAAATGTCACTGGCTGACAAGATGAATATAGGCAGGGAAAGAAGGGCTTTTGATGGATCAGGTGATTAAAAGCCAGGCTGCAGACGAGCAATTAAAAAACGCCAAACTGGTGACCTGTATGGGAACTTAAGTATATGAAGGGAGGAACGCAAAAGGTGCAGCAGTGCGCACACATGCACGCAGCTGGTTTTGATTGATGACACTCAATAGGCTTTTAAACGTGTTCCGAACTACTGGGGGATCCTGAATAGAAACACCCAAAATGCCCATTTTCCCCAGAAGAACATGTTTTTGTTAACCGTTTTATTGCAATTTAAGCAGCTAGCACCAAGCTTCTCCAGAGGCAGCGGGGAAAGCAGCGAGTACCTATTGATCACCATTTGTGGGATGACTGTGCGCAATAGCCGTCCAGAGCCGGGCTTGAAGTGCCTGCCCTGTCACTGCAGGGACGCACAAATTGCACATTTCAGCCACTCCTTTCCAAGAGCAGCCTGGGCAGCTGATGCCCCCAGGCAATTGCTCACTCGTTTTTTATCCTCCCCACCCTGCAGATCTCTCTTTAAATCAGAAAGCTTTTGATTGCTTATATTTGGCTTACTGCTGCTTAAATAATGTTATATGTGATTCTTAAGATATGGTAAATCAGTTAAGACCTCCATTAGTTTTATATTGCTACCAATTAACTAAAAGAATTGTCGAAAAGCTTCTAGGCAGTGTTTATTCCATTTATGATTTAAAGAAATGCTATAGATTTCCTGAAATATTTCTGAGATTTTAGTTTTGTTTTTCATAATGGAAAGTGTTGAACTGCAACGATGAAAGAGAATGAGAGTATATCTACAATTTTACTGCATTTTCTTTTCTAAAGGACCAGTTTTTTTCTTTCTCCTTTTTTCTTTTCTTTTTTTTTTTTTTAAAAGGAGAGCATTAGAAGTTATAGTGAAATGTCAGAAGATACTCATTCTATAAAAGCATATGGTGTTAATGTATCCATCAGCACTGATAAATCCATCATGGCTTAATCTGTTGTGCTCAGTGTGGTAACAGGACAAGACGCAGCCATCTGCTTACCATATTTGATTGCTGTTTCTTTGCGCAAATACAGTCCTGCTTCTAGCACTTAAGAGTGATTAGCTGTAACTTATGGAGCTTGCTGTGGCTTACCCACTGAGTAATTACTGGAGGAAAGGATCCAAGAGCATCTGAATTGTAAGCAACTGCATTTGTGACTAGTTTAAAGCCTAACAAATCTCCCTATGTGTGTGCCATAAGGAGGGGAAAAAATAGGGTAGAGGCACAGTCCGTAAAGGACGGGGGATGTTGACTGCAGACATTTTCCACAAGCTACCCTACAGAAGCTCTGAAAGCCTGATTTCCTTCCCCTCCAAGCCCCTAAGGGAAAACATTCCTTGATTAAAAAAGGAGAAATATTTTAATTGCTCTTTCTGTCATATTCCTGGCTCAGTAATTTATTTTTCCAGTAATTGTATCTGTGTTTCACTGGCATTTTGGTGGGCACTTCCATGGATGGGGTTTTCTGCCCTGCCTCCCCTTGCTGGGTGGCCGTGGTGGCGAGGTGGTGGCAGGGGCCAAGGCACAGGCATGGCAAAACTTTCTCTCCAGCCTTTTTAATAGAATATTTTTTTTATGCTGTTCAAAGTAGTAGTTCTCCAAAATCTTTCTTAAAAGGAAGGAAGTCCTGCTCCCCAAATTGAACCTCCCTGAAGCCCTACCCTTGTCTTGGCATTTTATTCAATTAAATGTTTGCTTATACAAGGACAAATTAAACATACGATGAAGGAGAATTCATTTAGGAAAGCAGACTAGGATATTCAGAACAAGTCCAGTGTGCCTCTTCAAGTATCAATTTTGCCCTATTTTGAGTCCTTAAGTAGGATTTGAGGTTTTCTTAGAACTACTTATGGTACATTACTCACAGTAATTTTCTTTCTGATTACCTATAACTATTACCCTGCTCCCTTTGGAGCATTATACTACCTTTTCTCTACCCTGCTGAAGACCCCAACTCACTCTAATGGAAAACTGAAGTGAAACTTCATCTCAGCTATCACTGGGCTTTTCTCCAGGAAAAAAAAAAAAAAAAAGGTTTAATTGTGACTTTAGAATTGTGTTAGCTTGATGTGGAAAAGGATTTCTCTTAAATGCATGATATAGCTTTTGGAAGCGCTCTCGAATATGTGAAAGAGCCTGGATGTTGCACAGAATAACATATGAATCTTTTACTTGCTCTGATAACACTCAGCTGTATCTCAGGTTTGTTCTTTCAATGATCAGTTTAAATGGACATTCCTGTTCCTCAAGCAGAGATAACCCATGCAAACCCAACAACAGTGCTATTGCAGCTGCAGCCATTTTCAGTGAGGCTGTCTTTTTGCATTTTTGGTAGGCAGTAAGACTCAGGTCCTGTTTTTTGGGCATTCTTCCCACACAAAATGTCTTGGAAGGTGGTGGGAGAGGTAGAAGTTTTTTCTCTGGTGTTCCTAGGTTGTGTGAGCATCTCCATGCCAGAAACCACTTTATCCTAATTTTCATGAGTGGCTTACAAAAACTACAGCATTCAACCAGCTAAGGTGTAGGGTTATTGCAGACTGTGCCAGCGATCCAAGCTCAGTCAGCAGTACAAGGTAGACCTGTCTAGCAGTTCTCTCCCCAGAAAATAAGTACGCATGAAAATTGGTAGATTTATGTCCTTTTTTTATAGGAGAAATTCAATGTGACTAGATAAGGCAGAAGAGAAAGTCAAAATAGAGGGGGAAAAAAAAAAAAAGAGTTAACCATTCAGAAGCATTTCCAGAAGAGTAATTGTGCAGTATTTTGGCAACTCCAGAAAATCGAGGCTGATATAAAGGTATTTTACATGAACCTCCAAAGAGGAACCTCCTCTCAGGAGGAAGATCACTGGTCTTAGCTCAAGGTCTGATGTAAAACCTACAGATCAAAGAAGGCAGGGAAAACTGTTAGAAAACCTTGTTGTCCTTTCCTACAATAGATTTCCTAGAAAACCTATTGTCCTTTGACAATAACATCAAGGTTCTGATCATTTCAGATTAAACAAATTTGTTTAATAATGTGGCATATGCTTATTTCTAATATCTAGTTCTATTTTTTTCTACTGCATGCCTTTTTCATTTTGATTTGGTTTTGAGTAAAGGTTTAATGCTCTCAGACAGAGTTCTTGTGTAATCCAGAAGAAATGGGAATATGGTGTCCTATGGACTGTCCTCATTCTGCCTCATAAGGCCTATTTCTTTCGAAGTAGCTGGATTTTTGTTCCAAGCCACAGTTATGGATAATACAAGAAATAGTAACCTGTTTGCAGTATCAGCTCCATCTTTACTTTAAGAATAGGGGATGCCAACAGATGCCAATCTGTTGTTGCTCTTTTATCTTGACTAAAGAATGGTGACTTTGCTTGCTGCTCTTCTTGATTGGGTTTGTGCCAGAGCCATACAGCAAATTAAATATGAATTTTCCATATAACCTCTAGCTAATTCAGAAACAAAGTAATTGATTTTTAGAATAATTAATTTACATCTATAGCCAATATTTCTGTGTGTCTTTTGCTATTTTAATTATCTAATGATCGGATGGTGCAAGCAAGACAGGAAAGAAACTTCATGCTTATTTGCTTTTGAAATATGAAATGCAAAGATTTGCAGTCCAAGATGCAACAGACCTTTAACTCAGCTACCAGTTTGACCTGAATAAATCAACAACTTGCATGCCATTTTTTAGCTACAAATATTGCACAGAAAAAGCAACCTACATTGTGCTGCACTTAGATACTTAATTTCCCAGCTTCATTTATGATTGTGGAATGTGTTTTTTCTTAAAGAATGAGTTCATATGTTACTTTATTCATACAAAACTAATATTTAATTTTGAAAAAAAGACTTTTTCTCCCTCTTCCCGCCCCCTTTTTTCCTTTTTTTTCCCCAGTAGTAGTAGTAGTATGAACCAATGTTATGTGATCATGCATTTTTTTTCTGATTATTAGCATCCTAGAACATAGGATGCAATTTATTCTTTAGCTAGTTCATTATTGCTAACCTGCAACATGACCTCTTCCAGCATAGCGAGTTAGTGACTGTGCTCTGGCAGTAACAGTGAAAAATGAAGCAAAAAACTTAGGCGTTGAGGAAGCTTGGTAAGTGGTGTTATAGTTTTCTGCTTTCACCACTAGCTGCAGGATCTGTCTGTGATGGCAAGTGGAAAGCTTGTCATCACCCAGCGGCTGGGGAGCAGGAATCCAACTGCTAGCATGATAAATCATTTATCAATAATTATGTTAGTCTGAAGATGAGAGGGCAGAAGGTTGATAATGCCTTTGTGGAAAGCTGAGTCAGATCGACGACCAAAAATCTACAGCACATGGAAAATGAAGATGTGAAAAAGGACAATTGGGAGGAGAGAAGGGGGTGAAGTTAAGGCCTAAATCTTGTGTGAAATAGATGAACCATGCAAAAAGCAAACTGTAGCGACAGGTTAGGGTATCTGAGGATTGAAGAGGGTATGTTTCCTCAAGCAACTTGTCAGTAGTGGTAACTGGAACAACTTAAATTCTCACCTCATTGAAATTCATTGAAGTCTGTATTTAACAAGCATTTCTGGAGGGGACTGACAAGGCTTTTGCTTCTAGCAATATCCTGAGTAGTCTTTTGTTGCTGGAAGATGAGAACAAGAGGAAAATTTGGAGGTTTTGCAAAATTAAGAAGATGCATGCAGACAGAAATAATTCTGTGGACGTTGCAGATACTGAATTTGATTAGATTCCTGGAAATTATGCTTCTGATACAGAAGTGATTTGCTATCATTTCTGTTCTTGCCCCTCTTTCTCATCTGCTTCAGTATTCTCGAAAAGCAGAAGGGAGGATCTCTGTGTGGTTTACTCCAATCTTGGGTCTTCCTAACAACTCCGTGCAAATTTTAGAGAGATGCTGCCTTTTAATTCACTTAGTCTTTTAAGTAGCTACTTGTAAGAGATTTTAATACCGACAGAACTTTTTTCTGCTACCCTGTACAGTTCCCCTGCCTGTAATTTACCTGTATATTATACCTACTTTGTTGTTTTTACATTAGCTATAACTTATATTTATATTTTTTTGGTAAATACTAAATATTTGTGCTGTTTTCCTTTGCTGTAGATTGTATGTATTGTTTTACAAGCTTCACAGATCTTCCCATAAATATAAAATCTGTAAGTTCTTGAATTTGAAATAGAATCACATAGTGCTTTAAAAAAGTTATTCTCCTTTTATAGTGATTTGTCAGGTAATCAATTTAAAGGTCTTATATACTTCCCTTTCAATCTGCAGGTGTAACTCCTATAAACATTAATAGGATTTACATTTCTTATTGACTGTAGACCATATCTTTTTATTTGCTTTTCATTCTTTCAGTATATAGGTTACAGTGATCTGGGTAAAATGCTACAGTATGTTTGCAAATATTTTCGGTATTTTGTTTGCTCAACTTTGTCTTAAATTTATTCTAGTCCAAATAAAATACAAAAACAACATTTTTAATCATGTCTGTTTCCTAGTATGTGCAAAGATAACATGGCAGTCTCTATGGATTTTATTTCATAGCTAATATATTTATAGGGACAGAGATATGTCTTTCAGTATTGATTACACACTCCGGGGAAGAAGACTCAGTGGATTAAAATTCTGACATGGGAAGCTGGGGTCATTCCTGTGGGAGCTCCTGTCAGAGCAACGGTGGGAAAATTAGAAGAGGGCAAAGTCTGAGGAGAGCTGTGTTAGCAAAGAGCTGAGGAAGCAAAGAGCTGCCAACCATACTCCAACATTTATAGGTATACAAAACCAATATGTTCTTCCAACAATGTTGGGAAGAGAAGGTTTGGTTTGAACACTGAATTTCAGCCTACTGCAGGTAGGTATGTTGCACATGTCTCTGCTCTCTTGCACCAGAAATTGGCTTTCATGTCTATAGACTATTGCATTATCCAGGTTTTCCTAAGCAAAGAACAGAAAAAAGAGATAAGATAATGGTCCTTCCATATACAGTAAAATCTTTTGTGTTTGAACTGCACTTTTGCTCATGTGGAAGTTTTCTTTAGATTAAATTTATCAGGTCACTGACTATTAGAGAGTGGGGGAAGAAAATAACAAAGTGGATTCAGATGCTATTAAAATCGTGAAGAGATTATATTCAAAGTTCAGCAAGTCTGTCAATGTAAGTCATGCTAATCACACTACAGAGCTTTCTTCAGACTCTGTTAGCAGAATACGCTGGTCCAGACCATAGGAGTCTACCAATGGAAATTTCCCAAAAGACATAACAATTGTACCTTATAACAATTACAGTCATTTTGAAATACTTTTATTTGATATTGTATATGATTATTTAAGAGCAGCTTATTTTTCCTTTGGTGCACAGAGAAAAAATATGCGTTCTCTCGCTAGCTTTCCACCCTTGCCTCGGAGTTTGACTGATCATTTCTTTCATCAGAGGTCATCTGCGCTTCTAAAACTGAAACCTGTGTGGCCAGTGTTTGTTCAGTTGTTGCATATTAGCTTCTCAGTGGTTAAAAAGATCTGAACAAATAAGAGGGCTTACGCTACATTATATTACCCTTTATTAGTAGGAAATTGAAGTCTAGAGATTATTATTAAGCCTCTGCCACTGCAGGCTACCCCTGCTCTGATAAAGACCCCTCAGAGTGACCTCCGATCAAGCCGCATTAGCTGGATTTTACCCTTGTTACTAATTAAATAAACAGCTCTATGGTATTATTCTTCCTCATAGCCCTTTCATGACATCAGCTCTCGGTGGCATCCACGGACAAAAGGAATCGGGTTCCTATTGGGGATGCAGTGCTGTATTAAGGGCCTGACACGGGGCCATGCACGGCTCCACTGCCCTGTTGTGTTTAACACACGGGTGTATCAAGTGTCAAAGGGCCTTTCATTGAAGTTTGGGGAGACTAAAGGCCAGGTTT
>JAVCKT010007075.1:0-16524 GCA_032273925.1 Rhynchotus rufescens
AATTGTACCCTCGGGGATGGATCTTGTCATCAGAAAATGGCACAGAGGGCCTGCAAACAGAAGAAATACTAAGAAATGCTGCCAAAAATAGCCAGAAAAGAGACAACTCATCTCTCCTTCTCAGACCCTACAGATGCTCCTGCGTATAATCACAGTGCACTGATGCTGTTCCAGTCACCGCGGTATAGGGACCCTGTATTTAACAATCATGTTGTTTTTATTGAGCAGTTAGGTTGCTTGCAGGCTGCTGTTTCCTGCAGCCCAGGACCCTGTCCACAGAGCCACAGCAGCTGCTCCCGGTGAGGCCTGAGGATGCAGCCTGGGAGGGCAGCATCAGGGCACAGCCGCAGGGCCACTTTTTAGAGCTTCATTTCCCCAGAAAAGCTGAGCAGTGCATGGCATAGCTAAACTCTTCCTGGGCCAGGAACAGTGTGAAGAAACATCATTTCTCCAGACATCCTGCACACACGCATAAGCTTTGCAAACTATGAAGGTCTCTACAGTGCTATATAGAAAGGCATTTGGGATGGAAATTAAAAAGTCACCATTACTGTCAATGCCACCCACTGGAAAAAAAAAGTGTGTGGCAGGTTTGCCTGAATCATCAGACAGGCTTAAGCCACATGAAAGGTATCTAATGGGTTAAACGCTGGAAGTTCCACTACAGAAAAAATAAGTTAGCTTTCCTGTAGATGATAGTTGTGTTTTTTTACATTTGTATGACTTCAGAAGCTGAGGATTTAAGAAAACACCTGATGAAACTTTGCAACCTGCTGGGCTCTCATACCCGTGTGTTCTTGAGTCTCTTCTGCTGTGCAGCAGTGGAGCCATCAGCATGTTCAGTTGCTTCCTTCTGCGGCTGAAACGTAGATCACTGATGGGTTTTTTTGTTTCTCTCTGACTCTCTTCCCAGAAAAAAAGACATTTTTCCTTTTCAAAGTGATCACTGGTTGCCTTTTCTGTGATGAAAAAGCTCATTTACCATATATATTAAATATGTCATTCCTTCTACTTGCAACCCACATATACAATTTTCATAAATTACACATTCAGATTCTTTATATAGACATTTCAAAAGTTCTGACACTATTTATTGGTTGTGTAGCAGGTCCTACCTTTCAAGGTAGCTAATTTTTAAATGAATGTCCATGAATACAGCACTCTTAGGCTCTTTTCAAAAATCCAGCTGTCACTAAAAAAATGTTACATCAAAATTACTGTAAAACTACTCTCATTTCAAGTTGGACAGTGCTGTACTCATGATATCCACGTAACAAACCAACTTTCAAGCTGTTTACATTTGATTCATTTGCTTACAATTATGCTCAGTAAAATATCTCATACTGTTGATCATTCAGTCACTTGCACCTTATTAGTCTTATCCCTAGGAGAATCCTCCACTGATTCACGCATAATGCTGAACACCAGTCTGTAGAGTCATCTGTCTAACTGCATAAATATGTACTTACATTCTATTTTATTGCAAATAATGCCTAGTGGATGTTCCAGGAGGTACATGTTGCATACATGCTCCACCACACTCACCTACAGCCCTCAAAGCCCTACCTAATTCACTCATCAGCCTCTGATGTCTTTGTGCATCACACTGGCATCCAGTCCCTCTCACCTTTTGCCCAGCTCCCGGTGCCATTCCAGGCTATCCATGAGGTCCGTGTGTGGCCTCTGGAGGCACACACCTTCCTGCCCCAACACCGTGACGGCCACTCACCCACATCACCCTGCTCAGGACTGTCACGGCTTTGACACCAGCCGACTGTACCTGTCACACTGGATAAGCTGTTCCATTTGCCTCATGTTAAGTGGCAGGGCGATACACAGATATCATCTGTCACACGGGAAGCCTCAGAGGAAAGACAGCTTTATCCAACACAAAAAGCATAAAGAGCCAAAAAAAAACAGTGACTGAGTGAAAAGTATTTTAATATTTAAATGATTCTCCTTTTAAATTAAAGTGAATTTAAAGGCAAAGTTATATACATGTCTATGTAGAATCACCTTCCTAGAAGACAGACTATTCTTACCTTGGAAATCTTTTTAACAACCACCTTGTTTCCATATTCTCATGGTTCAGAATATTAACTATTCTTAAGTGAACAGTTAGTTAGAACATATGAGAGCTGCTATTTTCTCTCTATATCTCTCTATAACCCAAAATGCAGACTTTTTGTCAAAAAATCCCAAACTGTTTAATTAGTTCTATCTATTTTGATTACTATGATTTATAGTTGATCACTTTGATTAGGATTATTTTATTTTATTTTATTTTATTTTATTTTATTTTATTTTATTTTATTCAAAGCTTACATTTTTCACTTAGGAGAAAGATCACTTCTATAGAAAATTTTGAAGAGGCACTGAGATTAAATCCATAACTGTCTGTTAAAAATTCTGAGGAGAAGAAGTGTTTATCTTTCAGAGGGGAGTGCAGGCTCCAGCGGGGCCCGCAGCAGCTCACCTCATAGCCAGGCTGGGTGACTGGCGCAAGCCAAGCCCTTCACCCCATGCAGATTATTAGCCATCACTTATTTGACTGGAGTGTGCCCATACTTGTATACAAAGCCACAAAACTTTTAATCTGAGTATTAACATAATCTCAGCAGCAGTCATACACTACAGTAGCCAGAGTTCTTAAAAAACTTGGTGGTGTCTTCTGTGCCTCACCAACATATTTACCCTCTAGCTCTGGGAATGCCACGAGCCCCTCAGGTACAGGGTGACATTTTCAAAATTCTTTAAGGGATTTGGGAAAACCCATAGGACCTGGGCTACTCACTAAGGACAGTGAAAGTGCATGGAAAAAACGTAGCACCGGCCAGTGGCCGCACCACGCTCTGTTTCGCAACGGCTGGAGGCGAGAGCAGCCAACCGAGCCACGCTTGCAAGGGGTCTTTATCATGGGACTGTTCCTATAAAGGCAAAATCATGTGTACGTGTCGGGCTGTACATGTGCTAACCACTAGCTAGGTACAAGGAGCTGTGTTCACTTGCACGTGCAGTAGGAAATTAGGTGTAGGTGGTGAAATTCAGACTTAAAAGTGACTATCTAAACAACGGTTGTGTCTGAATCTTTGCTTGATCTTGACCTTTTAGATTCCCCTTCTGTATGCTGGGGAAGTTCAGGGATAGTTTGAAGAGATACTCATGATATTCTCTAAAGAACTATCAGATTTAATCAGATTGCAGTTAAGTGTCCTAGCGATGGGAATTCTGTTTAAGGCAAAAGTATTACTGTAGCTTAAATACTATAAAGCAGATGCAATATTTCAAATCTAAGATCATTCAAAAAGAGGCATTGTATAAAGCATAATACAAACATTGAGTGGCTGGGCTTCAGTTACTGCTCTGTTGTTAATATTTTCTTTCATTATTTAAATTCCATGTTGTTAAAGAGTCAGTTCATACTGGAAATTACTACTTAATATTTCAGGAACTTAATAATTTTTCTCTTTTTACATTCCTTTGTTTATGTACTTGGAGCAACTAATTGCCTTTTAAAAGGATGGATTCATTTTAAATATGAATCACACAGCAAGCTTACAGGGAGGAGAGCAAACAGCCATAAAAACAATCGCGTATTCAGGCACAGAAGGATCTGCAGAGCAGGACAGTGAGGGCTGGGAAGCCGAGACGGGCAGGAAGCTGCCACAACTATTTTAAATCAACAAAAATAATCACGCGTAGGGGGGGAAATAAAAAAATCCACTCTAGGCCAGCTCCATAGCCAGCAGAGGGAGCCAAGAAAAGCCAGAGTATCCAGAGCTAAGGAATAACAAGAAATTAAAACAGATGCCTCTTTTCCCCAACTTCTTTCGCATCTTCACTTCTTCGCTGGGTGACTCACTACTGGAATCCATGCTAGTCATTTCCGTTGCTCTCCACGCAGGGAAGTGTCTTTGCATGTTTCAGACTTGCTTCCTACCGAGGACCAAAGGACCTGCTCCCACGTGCAAAGGACCTGCTCCCACTGGCTGCAGGGCTCGGCCAACTCCGGCGCTACGGCAGGATGCCGCGGGGCTCGGCGGTGCCGCCGCGGGGCGGCCGAAGCACCGAGCCCTGGCTGTGCCCGCCCCAGCCCACAGCCACCGGCGGCTGCCCCTCCGCCAAGGGCCCTCCGAGACATTGGCCCTGCTTTGGAGCAGAGAGACAGCCTCAGATATTGCCATTATTCAATTAATAGCAGGATTAATAAAAACGAGGCAGGAGACAATTTCTAGCATTATTCAGCCAGCTGCATTGATGAGTGAAGGAGTTACTGGACAGTTTCACAGTCTCCCATAGATTTTGGTTATTTCATTTTTAAGTACACAGACTAGATCACTAAGAGTTGTAGGAAAAACCCAGTGCCACTTCTTTCATTGGAAGTGGTCTAGGCAAATGTTGCATTAAAATAAAATAAAAAAACAGCAACTTTTCTCTGTTTTTTTTTTTATTTTTTTATTTTATTTTTTTTTTTTTTTATGTATACTACATTACTCCAGCATTTCTTGAGTGGTAATTTGGGATCCTACTCTTTGGCTGCAGAAGCAAATACATATCTTTGGGTATGTCAGTAATTCTGAATGGGCTGGTCCTGCAGAGGTGCCTCAGCAATGCCTGCAAATAGGGAGCAGCCCTGGCTTAGGGCAAATCATAATTCCGTTTTTGTTTGTTTGTTTGTTTGTTTGTTTGTTTGTGAAAAAGAAGTCCTGTTTGTGAAAAAGTTGTTAGCAGAAAAGGTTTGGAATAGGATTAATAAAACCCAGCTCTTCCTAAACTGACCACATTGTCCTGTGTCCTTTGGGCTGCCAAAGCAAAGAGTAGGAACAGGCATTTTAAGAGTCAGTAACTTGGTTATGAGAGCACTTCGGACAAAAATGATTTAGTGAAGCTTACATCATGTGCTATTATTTTCCACTGTGGCACAGAATCATAGTTGTTCGGCCCATAACAGAGATATGCAAACATCTTCTGTCCCTAGCACCGGCTCTGCGGCGGGGAATACAGAGCACATTGTGTTCTCCACTCACAGAGCCGCGTTCTTGGTGGGGCAGAGCAGAAGGGAAGACAACTATCAGCAGCTCGTGTTTAGATAGAGCCTTCCTCAGTCCTTACACAAATGCAGCCCCTCTTCGCCTGCATGCTTTGCATAACAAATGCAACTGGAGCCACCTGGCTTAGCCAGAACGCTGCCATACTTGATTTCGTTGTTGCTGTCACATTTTTCCCTTTGTTGTTGGGTTTTTTCCCCAAATAGCATCCCAAAATTTTGTAAGAATATTTTACAATGCCATAGAAATTGTCATAAAAACTGATAATAAGGAATTACATAGCAAACAGGTCAGATTTCTTCTTCCAAATTCATTGATTTTAGTAGTTCTGGTGGTTTTCGCCATTGCAAAGTGTGTGCTTGTTCCTAAGAGATACTGATATGTGCATCTTACCAATGTTCCTATCTTAAAAATAGCTTTAGTAGCACACAGTATAGCAGTTGCTTTGGTAACTGATATTTCCCCCTTTAAAGGCTGAATAAACTGAATAAATAGTGGTGTAATACACATGTAAATTATCAGCATGTTTGTGTTTGCCAGGATCGGAACTTCTTTATATCATATTTTTTCTGCGCTTTTCCATGAATATGCATAAATGTCGAGGTATGTCATGCTTACTAAGGAATAATTTGTGTCAGCATGACATGTTGTGATTAAAGGAGATTATTGGAAAATCTATTATTTTGAGCAGAAATTACAAAATTATCAGGAGCTCTGACAAATAAAACTTCAAACTGTTTCACTGTACTGGTAGCCTTTACCTCAACCACAGCCCCAGCTGTACAAGACCTTACAGAATAAAATAACTACTTAATATGTATTTTGAACTGAATTTAGTGGCCGAATCCAAGTGTGTTATTTTGTAATTTTGGAGCTGAGCAACAAAAAGGAGCCAAACTTCTTATAAAGCACAAAATTGTGCATGTCGGTCCATTGTCCACTGGCTTCTGTGGACTACTTATCTTTCAGACTAGCTGAAATTCTTATCTGTGCAATCCTCGTAATCTGCACTGAGACTATGGGACATTTACATTGTAATATCCCAAGAAAGGAGATGAAGCTCCAGTCGTAAGAGCCTACACAAATACAGGAAGTATCTAATCAAGGGTCAAGTCCTTCCAAGTGACTTCAATACCAAAACCCAACTGACCTCAGGGAGATCCTGTGTGTCTTCCACCAAAATCAAAACCTGACACTAAGCCACAGCACTTACACTGCAAAAGCACTTGCGACTAATTTAGAAATGTAAATTACTTCTACTTAAGTACAGGTATGGTTATGTAGTGGAGGAAAAACTGATAAATCATGCTACTGTGGTAGCACTCCAAATGTGTGCAAATATACTTGACCTCAACCATTATTATCACATCTTTCTAGCTACTTATTTAAAATAAAATACTGTTTTATTACTTAGGAAGAGCATTAAAATGCCATACTTATGTAGCAAAGATTTAATTAAAATTCAGATTATTATAATAATTTAACATTGAAGTATAGAACTAAATTTCTTTTGTTATAAATCAAAAAGGGTGCTGCGAGCACAGATACCTGTGTTGTATGGGCACAGTTATGAATTAAGTGCAAATTACAGTAGATGATCCTATTCTTACACTTGGCATTGAATGGCCAAGCTACCACCTAAATATAGCACATTCTGCCTGGTAGCACCATAGAACGAACAGGTAAAATTATATCATTTTTGAGAATGATTCTCTACAAAGATGTACTCAACAGATCGTAACTAGATGCAAGGGCTACCAAAGTGTACTGAGAGATTCCTGTTAATTTTGGCATGACTCCCTAAGAAAAGAGGCTGTTTTGGAAAGTGGTGATCTTGCTTAAGTATTTTAAGAGTATGAGGAAGGTGGGTCAAACAGCAGTTACAATCTTCATAGTCTCAGAGGTCCTTCAGAGCAACTTGGCATAGTTAGGAAAGACAAAACAAAGTCAAACAGGAAGTGGTCTGTAAAAAACTCTCTCTGTCTTATCCAGATCACTAGTAAGCTGGATGCGGGTGGTAGCTGACACAGCTGACGGGAGTGACTATGTGCACGAACTCCAGAAAACGTAAATCCTTCTGCAGTGATAAATGCTAGGAATTGACTTTTATCCTCACTCTCTGAAAACTTTGGTCCTATTTCCATTCTAATGAGCAATGTTTCAAAATGGGCAGTATCGCAGCTCGTTGTCTCCATGTGCGCAACGAGGTCTCTTCAGGACAGCCTCGATCCCAGGTCCCTTTGGAGGAAACCTGCAGATCACTATCACTACGCTCGGTGTGCTCAGTTTTCTGCCTACAGGTCCCCACTTGCACTTGGCCTGCCCTGGAACTGCGGAACAATTTTATTCACTGTCCTGCACCAGCAGCATCACCAGAGCTGCCCGGTGGCAGCGCCCGAGCCTAGGCCACCCTCTCCGGGCCGCAGTCACGTTTCGGGCCGGGCCGGCTCCGAGCGGCTCCTTCACCCAGGCTCGGGTTGCTTGCTGCTCCTCATGGGCCTGTCCTGTCCTCTCCACTCCCTCTCCCCACCTCCCAAGTGCTTTAAAACACAGTGCCATTTAAGTGCCCTGATGCCTTCGCTTTAACTAGCACTTTTACCAAGTGGAGCACTTCCCTTTTATCACTATAGGCAGTGGATTTCATGTGATCTTATTTTCAGCAGCAAATTACTTCCTGTTGTGAGTTCAACTGTTTGAAACGGTCTGCAGAGGATCCTGCCCTGCAGGAAATAGTCTCGTTCTATTTAAATATTTTCTAGTTATACAAATTACTTCCTTTCCAAATCACTTGGCTTTTTTCTTAGTCTTTAATTTGTTCAGTTTAATTTTCAGAACTATTTTCAAAAGCAGGATAACTTCGTTTTGTTTTGTTTTGATTTTCAGAATACTAATAGTTTTAAGTTATTTCCGTAATTAATGTAAGTTCTAACTCCAGGCTTTTCAGCTCTTACAAAAGTAATTTGAAACTAGCTATGGCACCAGACAACATAACACTGGGATATTCAAAGTTTAAAGGCTGGAGTTTAAGTGACAATCAAGTAGCAATGTTTCCATTCTGATAAAGACAGACCTTGCACTTTCATCCTTGAAAATTCAAAATATTTAAACATTTCCCTTCTTTTTTTGTTTCAGGCCAAAGCCAAAACCTATTATAATTTTATTTTAAATGGGAAAGAAGACAGACTTATGTTATCCTAAGGGTATTAAATGAGTGCTGGGGGTATTAGATTAAATACTTTGGAGGGAAAAGCCTGGTGATATGGGTCTAATAGCTCCGACCCATCCGAGTAAAAGGACCTGCAGGTTCTTTGCGGAGGGCGCTGTGAAGCCTCCTGCGAAGGCTGGCCCTGCTACCTGCTTGCTGCGCACGCCGGTGCTCACGAGCCCTGACAAAAGCAGCTTGATGGAAGTCAAGCAGCAGTTGGGGCTTAGCTCCGGGCCTGACATCAGGCTCTAATTATAGCGCTGGGTCAGGCCGCGGCAACGCCGGCTGAGTCACTCGCACGGGGGGAAGAGCCGGCGGCGTCACCGGCACCGGCGTCACCGGCACCGGCGTCACCGGCACCGCCGCGGCTGCCACGGCCAGGGCCGCCGCGCTCCGCCTGGCACCGGCCGGGCCGCTCCGCTTAGGGGCTGGCACTTCTTGCACATCCCCGCTCCCAAAGAGCGCCGAAGGGAAGTGCAGCAGAGGCAGGGCCAGGCCGCATGGCTTTAGCCTTTACCTGCTCAAGGCTCCCCTAGACAGGCTTGCTTTGAAAATATGTTTAAAGAAATCCAACTACACCTGTGAAATAAACTTATTTAGGGCTGCTACTTTTGTAATATAATCCTTCTCCTTGCCAAATAAGGGAAAACTCCACAGACAACGTTCACCCACAAGAAGTCAAATCTTCACTGAGGATAAAACTGCAGACTACAAACCTGCTTTCGAATTTCACCAGAGACCTACATTACATGTTAATGAACAGGAAATTTGTGCGCTATTTGTGCAACACGATTGTGAAACAACAACAGCGTGGGGACGGAGGAGAACACGTTGTAAAGGAGGAGGGTGGCTCTGAGCTCAACACAGGAATCAGCATGGAAGAATGCATGAAACTCCTAGGGCTTCTTGTCCAGAAATTAAAACTCCTTCAGCAGCCATTGTCTAAAATGTCATTGCTCAAGTGTCAGTCCAATACTGGTTCACCTCTCTCCTTTACTTGCTAAGCTTCAGAAAGTTGGAGGTACCCCTGTTAGATAGTATTTTAACTTCAGTCTATTTACCACTTCTCAATTGCTCTCACAAGTGCCGCAGTTAGAAGGTGTGGGTTAACCGACTTTTCCACAAAGAGGCTGGTATTTACCAACAGTGAAAATACTGCCTGGGGACCCCTTCCGTGGGCATCGCTAGCTCCTGTCATGGGACCTGTTGGTCCAATCCTGGGACTTCAGTGATCCCATTAAATGTTGTTTTCTACCTGCAGTGCCAGGTAGAGAGACTTGAAACGGTTCCCTCTAGAAATGGAATTTGAAGCTCATTTTTCCTTAAGGCAGAAGCAAGCACAAAACTACATACAGAGGAAGGGAATTTGCCAAAGCCATGTCAGTGCTGGGTGAGCTGTAGCGCCGACTGGGATGCCGCCTTCCACGGGCTCGAGGAGTGCAAGGGACACGAAACGGAGCGTACTGCAGTACCGCAAAAACACCGCGCTTTCACCCAACTAACCAAGGAACAAGAGGATCAAGACCCTCAAGCAGAAGGCCAAGTTCTTCCATTTCTTTGGTTATGGCAGTCATTTAATAGCATTGTATTAAAAACAAAAGAAGGTGCCTAGGCACTGCTGAAAAAGTACTGTTTGAAGGTCAGATTCCCCTGCAGCTGCATAGAGGTCGCCTGCATCACGTGAAGGGCAGAACTGGCCCTGTGGTAGGAACAGAAAATACCTCCAAAATCTAGTCTGATAATTCCACAGCTTCTAGATACTTAGTATATGACTACACCAACATTATTCCTGAGGTTTATAAATCCAAACCATTCTCTGAAGAGACCATATGGTTCCAAGACAACTATTACATGACTATACAGGAAGGCAGGTATTTTAAAATGTTAGTAAGCTCTGCAAATACAAACATTTTCTGGCAAGTAGAATGATTTAGTTATATTAAAACTCAATTAAGCTAAATGATGGTAGAAAATATGAGATACTTGGAATACTTGACTACGCTCCACATGTTCAGTGCAGAGTATCAGTTTTGCATCAGTCAGCTAAAGTGTCTCATCTTGCTGCCAAGTTCTTACAGGGTAATATTTGCAAGAGCCATTACAGCAGTTCAGAAGGAAACCTCTTCTGCTGGTAGAAATGCTGAGATTGACTCCAAAGGAGTCCGTCCTTGGAATGGACTAATCTTCTTCTGTTTACGACAGGTCTGAATGAGCTCTGACATTTCTTTTTCTCATAAAGGAGATTGCATCTTTCCCTGTCCAAATATATGTTAATAGTGCAGGTATAAATTTTAAAACAAATTTAACTTGATAAAGTAGTAACTTAATACACATTGGAAGGTTCACTCTCATGGTGGTTATCCACAAAACCAGCTGGAGAACTTAGGTGAGCAATTTTAGTGGTAAGGAAAGGATTTTTTATCTATTTTGTTGTTTATACAATTACTGAGCACCTAGTAGCTAAATGAGATAATGACTCTCTAGTGTTATCAACTGCTAGATATCTGAGGAATGTTTTGAAAGCCATCCTACATAGCTCTTTACAATTAACTCTGATCCATAAAATTATCCAAGAATACTTTGGTGCTTCAGCTTACTAGGAAGAAGAATGACGAGGTGACACCATTGTCATTACCAGAAAATATAATAGCATTTATCAATATCTCTGACTCATTCATAAATCCGCTAACCTAAGCATATGGACAATGGCTTACATGGCCAGTGCAAAGAGCATGGCAAAGACAGGAGGAAACTCATCCCATTTCAATTCTAGAGACATCAATTCTAACACACTAAGTATAAAATTCATTTCTGGCCTTTCTCTCATGCTTCCCTGTTGCACTGGCACTACTGAGCACACCTGTAGGTCAGTGTCACAGCCCTTCCCCTGCTCCAGGATGCCGGGATGTGGATCCATTCCCTGTGTCCAGAGGTACCAGGCAGTGGCGGTGGCCTGTGGCAGTGCACGGCAGCAGGACAACACACTGCCACCAGAACCCATCCCAAGAACAAGCTCATGGGAAAGGCCCTTCCTCTCAAGCAACACAACATAGGCAGGATTGTTCACAATGGGAAGAAGTGTCACTGTCACACAACCGTGCAGGTCCCCTCGGATCCACGCCTCGTCCATGGTCTGACATGTGAGTCAGCATGGTCGAGGTGGGGAAAGTCAGTTCTGCTTCCTTAGCAGATCTGGGCTTCATGCCAAATTCTTAATAAATCATAATTAGGAGCTCAGATGTTGGGAATTGACATAATGATCATATCCAAGCAGGGAATTTGGTTCAAATCCCCTCTCTTTACCATGCAAATAGAAGAATGACCACCCAACATTAAGAAAAGCTCAATTTAGCAATGCATATTACTTAGTTTAAGAGAGTGAATTGCACTTAATAATCTTTTGTTCTCAGAGCAATCTGTCTCTTGTACATTTCTACTTCATCATAGCGAACTAGTTCAAGGAGAAATTGTTTTAACCTTGGCATTAAAATTCTGGATAAGACATTTAATAGTCACTATTGGACAGAAAAATAAGGTCATACGAGATATGCTTTTCTGAACCCTTTTTTCCCCTTTGTGTAGATTAACAATCACAGTGGAGACCTAGAAACACAGGAGGGAACTACCAGGCAGCACAGAAGCAGATCCTCTGCTTCATTAGACCCCGCTCAGTGCAGAAGACAGAGCAAAGGACAGAGATCCTGGGCTGAGGTCCAGCTTAGAAGACCCAGCAGGGAGTCCCCTCCAGTAAAGGATTTCTCTGCTAGTGGCCAAAGTCCTTTATATAATGGTACATACAGACTCAAATGCAGAATCCAAACCCAGCAACTGTGTTGGAAACCAATGAACATGCAGACTCATTTTTCCATGTTTTCTAAGTGCTGACAGCGTTTCTCTGAAGGCTTCAGGCTTTTGCAAGTGAGTCAGTATGAACGAGCCTACCTTCCTTCATCCACTGAGGCTGCTTGTCTAGCTCCAAACAGCAGGACTGCAGCAGAGTTAAGATAAAAGTGCAGGTCATGCATAATTAAATATTAATTTCTACTAAGTTTTTAGAAATGCCAATAATATCATTCTCAGTATGCATGAGAAAGTTGACTGTCTGAATGCTTTTGGCTTGAATGCTTTACTTACATCACTACGTATGATGTTTTCAACTTCTGAAATTTATTTTCAAACTTTATAATTAATAGATTATCTAAATTAGATAGGATGTTTATTAAGCTGAATAATCTTTCTTCACGGAGTTAGTCTAATGTTAAAAGTAATTTTACACTGGCTGCATATTTTTTGGATCTAATATCTTTTTATGTCAAAGTTTTCAAAAGAATTCCATATCTGGGTGCATTCTGTTTGCACTGAAGTCACTGTGTATATTCTACCACTGACTTAAATGTGAAGAATTAAACCAAAACCAAGATTTTAGGCAAGTGCCATCCTCCTCTATCCTTGATCTTGAGCAGACAACTCATCATCTATAAATAAATGTCATATCTAGTATAACTACATTCCTTCTTGTTATCCAGCTCTTTAATAGCAAAATATTTGACCACTGAAATATTTTGCTACTGCAGTAGTTAATGGAGGCCTTAGTATAATTGCCATTATGTATTCAAACTATTGCCATTTCCTCCCAGCATGTGAAAACTCGTATTTGTGAGCAATGTGCTTTATGTACTGGTGTACTGGGAGTATCTCAATGTGGGCAATTACTGCTGAAACGGTGGTTGTACTGCAGCATTCTCCAACATACAGAAGTACTAGACAAAGCAGATGAGAAAGCTTTTATTATTGCCAGAGTCTGCAAAGTAAGAGTTACCCTTTAAACCCGCTGTACCAAATGCTGACCTTTCTTAACTTAGTAACATTCCAGTTGGCAACATGATGATTTAAAAACAAAGCAAAACAAAACAAAAACCTCCTGATTTCATAATGAACCTCGTGAATCTTTGCTGATATTGCTTGAATTTAGGTTAGATCCTAAGTGCTAAAATAGCTTTTTTTTTTTTCTTTTTTAGGAAATAGAAAATATCAAATCATTTGTTCTTTTAGCTGGAAAAGCCAAATAACAGACTTGCACAAATCAGTGATGCCTCCCTAAGTTTTATGGCCATTTATTTTTCTTTCAAATGTCTTGCAGCTTGCCTGCAAATTTCCATAAGTGATCACAAGAGTCAAGGTTATAGTTATAGGTCAAACCATCTTCTCTGAATAGTAACAGTAAAAGCAGCTGGTATTCAAAACCTACAGCTGTATTGAAGCATTCCAATATAAAAATAACACAGACAAATTAAATGCAGTAACACCTCCTTAATATCCAAGCCATTTAGAGAAAGGTCGAAAAATCCAAAAATCATACCAAGGATAAAGAAAATGATTAGTGATAAATAAAAAAGGAGTTCAAGCACTTAACCTAGTAGTAGAGGTGTAGAACAGAATGGGACATAGAACTCATGTTCTACAACACAGCATCACCATCTTGAAGGCTAAAAACATGACAGGAAAATTCATCCCAGATGAGCAATGATTGCGCACAACCCTTAGAAGACGAGGCTAAAAACCCAGAGCATTTATGACTCCTGTAATACCAAAGAGATACTATAAATCAAATGCAATAATATATTAACAACTATGCTCATCAAACAATGAAAGCAGGTTTTTAGAGGCCAATTTCAAAGTGACTCTTTGTGTTTCGAAAGTGTTTTGCAGGATCAAACGCCATAATTGACTTGTAGGCAGAACTTTGCCGTTTCTCAGCGCGGAAACTGTGCTCGAGGTTAAGGTCAGTCTTCCCCACCCAGCTGCGTGATTCATCTCAGCCCCACTGGGCAACAGAAAGTTTGCTGTTTTGTTTTCACATTCAAGCCCTCAGTGCTTTATCATATCACAGTGTGCGGTATCTGCCCAACTGGAGCAGGGTTACTCAGGATTGTGTTTGAGCTCGGGGTGGAACTCACCATTTTAAGGATTATATATCACTTTGCTGGTGTAGTCTGCCTTACAAACTGCGCCCCGAAATGATGGCACAAGCATATTTCCAACTCTCTGCGGGATTCACCCATGGTAGGTAAGTAGCTCTCTTCATTCTCCTTCAGCCGTGTCTCAGAGACCAGGTCTACGAGTCCTTCATTCTCGTCCTACCTTCTTCTTCCTTTGCCTATTTCTAGAATTCATTGCCTATTTCTACCAACTCTATACAAAGAACTGTCTGGGTAAGGAAGTCGCCTTGCATATGAGGAAACATATCTCAAACCAGAAGTGATAACCAGAAACAATCCTTCTGTCAGCTTAGCTGAAGCCAGAAGTTAGTTCAACACTTCAAGCTGCACCTACCGTTTAAGGTCTATACCACAGCTTGGAATGGAAAAGGTAACCAACACAGCGTAAAAGATGTTGTGTGCTACCTGGGTTCTTCTATTATAGATCTGACATCGTAATGATAGGTTAGACTTCAATATTCCTGTATGAAAACGTTCTTTTGGAAATTAAAAAATCATAGTCTTTTGATGCTTTGAGGGTTTTTTCTCCCAAAATCCTACATAATTTTCTGGAGAGTTATATTACTGCTATACGATTTTATGAGCTATTTCAAAAGTCTGTCTAAGGTATCATTTACCATTCATTTCAACGGGTAATTCTAAAAGTTTCCACGGGACTTTATTAAATTCTTGTAGAATCCTACTATTCTTGTTCCTATTAAATTTCATAGCATTTTTCCACAGGGGGTTGCATAGTCTGTTAAAGCGAAAGTCTGGAGTCAGTATAATCTAATTTGGACATTCTGATGAATGAATTTAAAAGGAAAAATTGAGTCATCATTAATTTATAGCACATTGCCAGACTCAACAGTAAATACCGATCACCATAGTTTTGGAAATATCTATGCTTAAAGCTTTTTACTGACTAGTCTGCTATCACAAAAATGCGTTCTCAT
Source organism: Rhynchotus rufescens (assembly GCA_032273925.1). NCBI lineage: Eukaryota > Metazoa > Chordata > Aves > Tinamiformes > Tinamidae > Rhynchotus > Rhynchotus rufescens. The sequence continues at coordinate 15,188 of JAVCKT010007075.1, forward strand.
GCATCGAGTGCAGATGTAGACAGCTACATTTTTGTAATGGATCCTAAGCCCTTATTCTTGAAAATATTATTTGAAAAGCCCAAATAGTTTAGCCGCATTCCCCCAAATATCCTCATATGAAAAAGACCTCTGGCAAACAGAAAACAGCTTACAACTATCTAATTGGGAAGCAGGGGCTTTAGTCTGAAACAAACACATTATATGACTATCCAGGATGAACAAACAAATTGGGGCACCGAGCTAATAACTTATGCCAGCGCAGCTCCATGCATCAGGGATCTTATATGCACACGGGAAGGCATTACAGAAATTAGCCTAATGTACCAGAAAGAATGAGTTTGATCTTCTGTTACCGCATAATTCTATCACCCTTGCTTTGTATTTCTGGCAACGCTATAACAAATCCCTTCTCAAGGAGTGAGATAAGGGTACCTGCTGGTGGGAGCTTACCTAGTTTATGGTGGATTTGGGGCCTTTTAAGAAAAAAAAAATGTAGCAGATGAGTAAATTTCCTCTGAGTTTGCTTCCTTTTGCATAGATGGCCAAATCTTCGATGTGAATATGCAAAACATTTCCCAAGACCCTCGATCTGGTTATTTATCGTGGTTTAGTCAAATCCCTGTCTGCCCCAAGAGCATGTATGGGTTTCTCTTTCCTGGCATAGGATTGATCCAAAGAATTTCAAGTGGCAGGTGGGTACTACACATAAGACCATCTGTGGAAGTCTACCAGAACACGGGACAACAGTATTTTGTAGGAAATGTTGCAGTTCCCTGCAAAGTCTGGTCCTCCACATGACAAAACTCAGTAAAAACTTCAGTGCCACTGAAATCAGTAGAAAGTCTCCAGTGATTCTTTTTTTTTTCTTTTCCATTAAGTTCTAACTTAGCTCCAAACAAAAATATTCACTCCTAAGTTGTAAGCAGAATGGCAAGTTCTGTTGCAGAAAGGATTCCATATAGATTCTGCTTTGCATTTCACTTAAAAAGTTCATTTTTTGGGTAGGAATTGCACAACTGTTTTCTTAATTTCCAGATATGCATATACAGGAATATCTAATAAAGGCAACTTCTCACAGACAATAAAAAAGGTTGCTCAATCTTAAAATTTTTCTACTTCACACATTTTCCCATTCAGTGCATATTTTGTGGACAAGCCTGAGACACAAATTCTAGTAACACACTAGCATACCAACAGTATTTTAATAACATCAATGCCACAATAAACCAAAAATAACTTAAGGAACATCAACAATTTGTCACTCATGTAGCTTCCATGCTAAAAAATACTAAGGTAAATGCCTCTGATAAAAGCATGACTTTAGTTACACATAAAAT
>JAVCKT010007077.1:0-19354 GCA_032273925.1 Rhynchotus rufescens
GACAAACATTGCTTTCTATAAACCTTGTCTACTACATAGTTCACATAATTCTCTTCAAAAAGACTCATTTGGCCTTCACATTCTTTTTTTTTTTTAAAGAAAAGTCTGGTGAAGACTCTATTTAGCAATGCCTATAGTAACCTAGTTTTTATTACTTTAGTGCAAGCTACAGAACGAGTCTGTACGTAACCCTCAGCATCCCAAATGACCCTTCATAACCTTCTCCTTTCCACTTAAATCATTGCTGCTTCTTGCATAAGTGCTGATTAAAAAAGTTTCCTTAGTATATAGGAAATATAACAGTTATAACTATATTCATAGGACTGTTTGGATCTGTAGTCAATCTTATGATCCATTCCCTTGCACCAGGTAAGCACAAATCTCATTATCTATAAAAGATTGTGATAGCTGCACTTTTTCAATGAAATAATTTCCCTAACTCCTGTGATAGTTTGCCTCTCTACTCTGCTCAGTTATTAGTTTTTTCTTTTTCTATTTCTTTTTCTTCTTCAAAAGTTCAGAAAATTACTTTTTTTCTATTTATTGTTCTTTTCTTATCTATAGATTTTTTGCATAGCAACATTTCAGTTCTTTTTCCTTCATTTCTTTTATATATATATAAAAATTTACTTTTCTTTAAACCATTTCTCAACAGAAAGAGATGCAGTAAAAGAAACACAGTAAGGCTAGTGGAAAAATATGGATCTATAATATTATATACAAACAGTACACAGTAATATAAAATAATAAGTACGAAAAAGATACTAAACAAAATAAATGAAATTAATTAATAGCATTTTTTTTGGATTAAACATTATGTAAGAAAGAAAGTACAGCTTCATTTTTTTTCTCTAAGTCAGATTCTAGCATGCTTATTTGGGTTGAAGAATACCTTCCTACTCATGCAGTCTCACTGAAATTAGTAGGGTTATCCTTGTGTGAAGTATTTCTCATAATGAAAAAGGTAGCACCATCTAGGCTTGAATTGTTTTCACAAGTCATTAGCAGCAACTGCTGTGTACATTATTTACCTGTAAACTGAAATGTTTGTATTAGGTTATTTGCTTCCCAAATTGTGAATCGCCTTCAAGCAACTGCTCTTCTTACTAGTACACAACACCAAAAGAGCGCCACTTTTGCTCTGTAGCCCATGAGCCTGATACGCAAAGGCACTGTAATTGCTCTGCATTCCTGAGTAATCATCTTATGATGGGTTTATTGCCACCTCTCCCTTATCAGGGCATGGCACTGTTACAGACCCCCGTGATAAATTACCCTTTAGAGAGGGAGAAGACAGTGCCACTTTAACAAGTGCAATAAAGCACTTTTTATACCAGGAGAGTTCAGAGCATTTGCCATTCATCATACACCCTCAGTGATTTTACACAGATTTTACACTGTTGATTAGCTCATTAGTGGGGTTAATTGGATACATTAACTGGCAGAATTACAGCTTGACTACGAACCAGAGGCTGCAGCGTTATAAATGACAGACAAACTACAGACATGCGCGGCCAGCCTGAAGGAAGTTCTACTCTTTGATTAACTTTCATTAGGTTTTAATTCTTTCCCTGCTACTTCTATAATTGACTCTGCCTGAATATTTACTATACCACAAAATTAATGAGAAGATGAATTACATGAAGGTGTATCGGCCACGGTCGCCTATCTGGACGTTGCAAATATTCAGAGGACAAAAACTAGGAAACGAGCAGCAAGAGGACCGTGGACAGCAGTCGAATCCTTGCAGCCATCGTGTAGCTCACTAGAAAGCAAAGCCCGCAGCTGCATGTCCAGGGCCCGGCCCTATTCCCCATACAGAGCCAGCGCTTTGCAGATGGGTTAGTGGGACATAAAATGAGAGGGACCATTTGCCACGCCTGTGGAGCAGAAGGGAAGCGCCGCGGAGCAATTTGCCTTGCCTAAATTTCACACCAGCCTCCGCAGCTGCTGGAGTAGTGTTGGTAAAGATGTCCGAGCTGCTGCATTCCACAGGCTCCCAAGGGACGTCCCTGTCATTTTGCACCTGGATTATTTTTCTCTCAGGTTAAAACGGCTCTGAACAAATGTTGCGCACTGATGCTAAAAGATATCATTATAAAAGTTTAAATTTTAGTGACTTACTATAACCAGATCATCTCTCAGCTAAAGTATTTACACTGGTTCTTCTCATACCTTGGTCGGGCCATGTAAGCCTGTAAGCTTTTTTTTTTTCCTTTATTTTTACTGCAGACGTTTTATGTTGTCCTCCAAGGACTCAGACTTCTTTTGGTTTGGATATCTTTGCTAAGGAAAGACCCCGTTGGTTTCAGTTTCATCCCTCGTCTTTTCTCCACAAGGACAGAACTATCTGCTCCCTATTTGCAACAACTCTGTATTTCAGTGGGCTTTGGCTAACAGCAGATCCACCTCGAAAATCCCTTCCTCTCTCGCTGCCTCCAAATGCAGTTGTCCTAAATCCAACCATTTATTTTGCTAATTCTGAGGACCTCCTTGCCCATTCGGAGAGAGCTTCGCTTTGCATTGCATCTCATTTCTGAGGGATAACAGATAAAGATATGAACAAGTGTATGTCTGCATGCCCTGGAGAGTAATTGCCCATGCAAATATAAGCGAATGTAATGCCTAAATCTGTCGAGCACACAGCTGAAAATGTGGAGCAGGACCTCAGGCAAACTCATTTGACTACACAAGTAGGGATTACTTTTTAATAGCTCTCTATGTCTTTTCAGGCCACAGCTCTTAGTGGGATTTCATTGTAGAGTTTTTGTTTTTTTCATGTTTGCCTGTAATTGTCAGCATAAGATTATCAGTTGCTTTAGTGGGACGGGTGAAAGGATGTTGGTAGTTACTGAGACAGAGCTAATTAGTATGCTTAGCTCCATTTGCGACCTTCATTTTCACTTTGGCTTGCCCATCTGGAAGGGAATATGTTCCTTGGTCTCTCTTTTTTTTTTCTTATTATTGAATGAGTCTGATTTTCCATCACTGTACTCTGTCTTCACTTTTCTCATTTCATTTCAGTTAGATACTTTTTGGGAAGAGGGCCATTTACTTAGCTCAGCTTGCATTTAGGGCCTCTTATACTTGCCTTTTAATTTCTTTGTTAAATACTGCTGGATTTGGATTGCTACTAGTCTCCAAGTTTTTTTCTGGCTCTTCCAGACATACAGCACTTAGTTGTTAATAGTAAAAACACCAAGGCACTCCAATATATTCTCTCTTAACTACCTGTAAAACATTACTTTCTAAATGATGTTATTATCTCCAACAAAATAACTACAAGCAATTTGAAAACTGAGGATGGAGTCTGCAGGTTGTAAAAACCATGCCTACATCAGCACGAAGAAAAGTAGTTTTGGTTTTGATTCTGCTCCAGTAGCCGCCAGTTTTGGGAGCTGAATGACCATTTTATATTTCAAAGATAACTAGTTTTTTTCTAAAATAAGTTCCTTAATAGAGAGAATTTCAGACTTCGGAGGTAAACAATGTATTAAACAAAATGAAGGTTACTCCAAAGAGTAAAATGATCATTCAGCCCAGAAAACACCACCAAATGAAAGCAAATCTAGAGCAAGCCGGACATTTTTCTTCTTAATGGATGGTTTATTATCCTAAAACCAGAGGAGCACTTCTCAAAAACGTTGGAGACGAGTAGTTCTTCACACAGCACCGAGAACAATAACCTCCCTGCTTTTCCTGTCAATAATTTGATTCCTTCTGGTCTCGTGGTTTATCCCTTTGGGAAGAAGATTATTGTCCCATAAACCAGCAAGCGGTTACTATTATCCCTTAATTACCAGTAATGGTGTGAAGCTCAAAAGTAATATCGTGAAGCTTGTAATATCACCGTTATTATGCACTGCACTTCCTGACAGCAAGATTGATTCTAAATCTATTTTGGCACTGCCAGAACTGAGCCGCTCAGGCTGAGGCTTGCACTGTCACCCGCACGTCACTACGCAGAGGCTGGGGCTTCTGCTCCTGCCAGACAGCCCTGGCTCTGCAGACGGTCCCGCGCCACAGAAGGGAGATGCTACGGAGTGAGGCAGCGATACGCCACGTGGATACACACGTGGAGACCTCAGGCTCGCTCCAGCCACGTGCACGAGAGCCACAGCCACATGCCAAGGTCTCATGGCAAATGCATGAGAGATGCCCTCCATAGAATCATAGAATCATGGAATGCTTCAGGTTGGAAGGGACCTCTGCAGATCATCTAGTCCAATCACCCTGCACACGAATTCAATGATATTTTTTGCCCTTGAATTCAATGATTTTTTGCGTGCCTACAGCAAGGTCCTTGTGCAAGCACCTGTACTATCCATTTAAGCATCGAGCGATGCATTACTTCAAACTCAACAATGCAAGAATAGCACTAGTTTGTACGACCGTTTTCACAGATAGCTTGCACACTTATCTCAGCCCTGGGTGCCAGCTGGGTAACTCAACACGCACACGGTCCAAATGCACCATGCAGTCTTAAAAGCACCCTATGCCATTTTGTCTTGCTAATTCCCAACAGGCCAGCAAATTTTGAGGTAGGAGAAGGTAGAATAGCAGGGCCAATGAACTCAGAAAAAGGAAGCCATTTGCTAACTTCAACTTCTTTCTTTTATAACTGTTGCTTTGAGAGAACTCATTTGTGAATTTACCAAGTAAATGAACAGTGTCAAAGGTATAAACTGTCCAGGTTCTCCACCTCAAAGGAGAAAAATAACCTGCAGGGAAAGATCTCTACGCATACTGCGTGAGTAACTGTCAAAAAGGATACTAGGAATCAGCAGAATCTCTGCTCATCGGCTAATCTAATGGAAAGAGAACTGTCCAGCAAAACTGGACAGTTTTAACCCATGTCTTTGGGTTAAATATCGATGGCTTTACAAAAAGGCAAGGTGAGCTATCAAGTAGATGCAAAGTACCACCAAAATGGTCTTCTGAGACATGATAAAAGTTAGGAAGGATAAACAGGAAAAACAGAGCAGAAATTAAAAAGAAGTAGATTTTAATAAATAAATAAATAAATGAGTTAAACCTCAGTTTTTTAAGAAGGCAGCGGCATGGGCTACCGGGGCCAATGCTTGGGAGATCACAGCTCTTTGGGAAGCCCAGCTAAAGCAGAGCCAATATTGCCTTTCTTAGTAGTAACAAAAAAGCCAGGTTTGAAGAGAAAGTACAGAAGTAACACAATATCTGTAAGTTGGCTTCTGGCCTCAAAACTTCTGCAAGGCTGTAGAGCAGTTTCTGAGCAAAAAGATACCGAACAAGGAAGCAAACACTATATGTGATTATTGATGGCAGATTCATCCTAATATGACACCTTTCTAGGATGTGATACATGATTTTCTAGGGAAGGGAAGCGCAGTAAATCGAACTCCTTTCTGCCTGTTAACACGGCACCCAGGGAATTATTTGAAGACTGGAAATTTGATTTCTCAAGTGGTTAAAAAAACATGCCAAGAGGAGATGACAGTGGCTACTGGAGGAGAAAGGTCTAAGTGATGTTCCTGAAAATTAGCTTGGCCAATTGTCCTAGTTAGTCAAGATGCTCATGTGATGCTAAAACTGGGTTAATAAGCAAGGCCTCAGTAAATGCTACTTTTGAAAACTGAGTAAGAGCTGATGGAGAAAGATGGGCTCACGCTAGAGGAGGGATCTAGGAAACTGGGAAGAGGAGGGACCCCTTCTACATGAGGAGAGCAGCCTGAAATCTGATGCTTTGCTCTTTGTAACGAAGAGTGAGAAGGGTCTGTATTGCATAAAGGCAGCTGAGAGAAATACCAAAAAGGAAGAACTTGCTAAGCTGAAAATAAATGTCACAAGAAAAACAGGTGCTGTGATTAGGCTTAGCCAGAGAAATAAAAGAAAGTTTCTAATCATGGGATCTCCGAGGTTCTAGAACAACCTTTCGTAGGTTTAGTGTGGGCAAAACCGCTTTAAATTTTAAGGTTGAGCATTCCTAGTTTGCAAGAGGAATCAAATCATATTGTGTAGACATCTGCATCCAGTTGACTGGACTCACTGACAAAATCCCTCGTGAGCTTAGGCTCCTCCAAAATTTGCACTAATTAATTCTTACGTCGTAAAACAGACAAATTATTGGTTTTCAGGAGAAGGGAGGAATATGTCACATCCCTGAGCGTGTCTGCATCACTGCATCTAGCCAGGTCTGATGGCAAAGTCATAATCATATTTAAAAATCATTTGCTTCATACATGTCCCAATTTCTATTTGGCTATTTATCTTCTAAGATCTAAGATCTGAATTATATCTAAGATCTATCTAAGATCTGAATTATACTATGTTAGAAGAAAAAATATGCTGAAAGAGACAACTTGTTTAATAGCAAAATTCTTGTCAAGTGTCTAGTCTTTTCCTGTTGTTGTTTTCGCTTCCTTATGTATTTTGCTCTCTAGCTGTTCTGTGATTCATATTCCGTAATGCAATTTTGGCCACTTTCCTTCCCTCTGAATTGATGTTTCTTTCCAGTGTTGTTAGCTAGCATGCTATTCAAATTCAAAACGTTATTATATTTCTCCTTTGTTTTTTCTTTTCTTTTTTTTTTTTTTTCAAATGATCAAACCTTATTAGCATCCTGGCTCCATTGCTTCCATTTTTTTTGTATGCTCACATACATTGGTTATAACTAATACTTTCAAGATTTAAAATGGAAAATAAAGTCCCTGTTCCCTGCCCCCTCCCATTTATTGAGGAAACCTGCTTTACAAATTCCTGCTTCCCCTATTCCAGTATCACAATTTTTACACCTTAATGTTAGATTTATAATAGTCTATTCCTTTGTTTCTAATGTAGATATCTGCACTCTTCTTTCTCCCTCTCACAATTGCTCTCTGTTATTTTACGCAAGTTAGAGTCCCCTCATACTTTGACCACTACAAGGTACATTCAAATCATTCCATAGACAGCTTTTAAAAGCTATTTTAATATATTAATATAGTTCAAATGGCTGGAAATGCAAGCCAGGATTATAAATCAAATGACAAAGTATGTTTCTGCGCTAAAAGGGACAGCTTTTATAGGCCTTGGTCCTCATAAATGGGTAGGTTCCTCCTCAGGTCATTTTGAGGAAATATCCACAGCCTGATGATTTTGAAATACTGACCTTCTGACTACGGGCAGGGTTTCTTTTAAGAACTGGGGCTGATGTAATTTATTATACGGTTATGCAATTTATAAACTGACCTCAATTAGCTATCAAAAAGGGTTCTTTAAAATGAAAGAGTAGCAAGGTATATACTCCCCATTAGCTCCACATGTCAAGGTTAAATAGATGGAATGGATGGTGAAGAGAACAGGCAAAGACTCACAGAGAGCCCCAAATATAATTGCACAAAGCTGCCCAGTTCCCTAGAAAGCAACCGAGAACAGCAACTTCACACCACCTCGCAGCTTGCCTCTTTCGCTGCAAAGTGAACTCATGCAATTGCAACAACTGTATTAAAATCCTGCTTACGGATCTCTTCACAGCCTTGGCTAACACCACAGGACCTGTCACGCCTCAGCCAAGTCCCAATTTCTTCAGTCTTCAGGTAAAGTCCAGGGGAATTACTGGATCGTACTGTGATTGCCACGGTCATTAGCTGAGAACCACCGGTTTCTCACTCAGATGCCAGTTTCCTCCCTTTCTCCCTTGCCAAGCCACGGACACGGCTGCACCCGAGGGCAGAGGCAACCCCTCAAATGAGCAGAAATTTCCCTGCCAAAACATGCTTCTTTGCTTTGGAGGCTTCACTACAAAAGCGAAGGTGAGAAGGTTTTGGCCCCGAGCCCAGGCAGAAGAGCAGTGTAGAGCACAACAGGTAGAAGAGCGCCAAGTCGTGCGGCCCACCCGAGACTACTTACCCAATCGGAGTCAGTCAAGGTGGAGGACAAACTCTTCCATAGGGATCGGCCTCCCCTTGAGGAGCACATCTTGCAGGAGAAGCTAAAGAGACACTTAGATGCTAGCCCCAAAGAACTGTCATACCTAAACACCAAGTGTTTCCTTCTCTCTCAAGTATTACTGTCAAAACATATCCCCCTCTTAAGTAGGGATTATGTAAGACTGCACAGCCCAGGCTCTGTGTCGCTGCTTTAGTCCAGCTCTATGAAATATCTTCTGGATAATTTTACCTGTGTCTTTTTTTTTTTTTTCCCTGAAGTTGTAAATGAAATTTAAAAATATCTTCCCTGATGGATTCCTGACAGCCAATAGCAGCTCTTTCATGTGGTCTCTCACTAAGGACTATTGCCCTCAAATACACTTGTTCTCTCACACTTGAGCAAATGCACATGCATGCAAATATACACACAAGAGAGTGCCTGCCTGAGCCCATAAATCTGACTCGCCACATGCTGACGCAGGGAATAGCAACCTTTCAACAGCAATACACTCAATAGCATTTTCCCCTATATACGCATATGCGTGGTTCAAAAAACAAATTCAGTTTCACAGAGACCCAACAAGCTACATTTGAAAAATAAAAAAGATACGACACTTAATCCACATAAGCAGCTATATTACCAAAAGTGAATGCCAATAAAACAATAGGTATGCGATTTACCTTCAGTTTGAGCTCTACAGAAAACAAACACTGGCCTTTACGGAAGCAAGATACTCAACATGAGATCGAGTTATCTCTCCGTCTGCTATGCTTACCATTCCAAAACCTTTTTTGCAATCTGATACTAACTGCTCACTGATGAGTGTTCACTCATCACTCACCAGATTTTGCTAGATCCTTACTTAAGCAAAGATCATTTGGCTCCGTCTACTTGTTTCCTTAATTTCAGTGGAACTACTGATGGCAGGCTCTCGCACAGCATTTTCTACAGTTAATATTTACACTACAATTTTACACAGCTGAAAGACTGAGTTATTTCAACAGCTCGGGGACACATTTTTTTCTATTTGGTATTTTTTATACAGAGTTTTACAATGACAACCTAGGCAAAGTTTGTCCCTTTGTATTTAAAAGGAATAATTCTCTTGAAGATCCGACGATGTTTGCCTATGACAGGAGAGATTTACTGACAAATTATATTTTAGTACGTTTCCACAAGAATTGTAGCCATTAATAAATTCGTAAACACTTGGAAAGTAAATGGAGCAATTTCAAGAAATAAATGAAACGTTGCCAGATTTAGAAACAATTCAGTAATGTCATACGTTGGAAGTAAGGTATCTTCAGTCTAGCAGCATCTTAAAGTTCATAGTTCATATTACTAAATTCACGTTTCATAAAAGCTACTCATATGCATATTTCTTTTTTGCTACAAAGATGATAAAATGCAAAGGAGATGTTACCAAAATGTAAACACAAGTAGAGAAAATTTGCTGTAAAGTTCTACGTTTTCTGCAGAAGTCTAAACACCAGCTGCAATGCAAAACTCTGCAGTGTGAGGAACAGTGCTTCTCTGGACCACATACTCATACCACTTTCCAATGTTAGCTAATGGGACAGTTACTCTAAATATAGTCTGTTTGCCTACTAAACCCTCTCCATCAATCTGTGATTTAGTTGGTGTCCAAAATACATAAATTAAATGAACTAAAAACTACATGGAAAGCTATATACAATGGTAATAATGCCAGATTCATTAGACCCTCACTAGAGCATGATGTGACACAAGGGCAGGTTGCTGGACAACATTAGAGAGGACACAGTGATTGATCTTACGTAGAAATACAATGCAAAAAAAAACTTACCTAGTCTCTTTTCTGCTTTAATGAGATTTTTACTCCTCTCAGGCAGTGCAAGTCACTCAGGAAGCTATCTTGATGGAGGACATCCTCCAATCTTGACCAGCTTTCTACTATTTATTTTCTTTCCTCTCCAGTGTGCTTGAAAGGCATTTCTGCAAAAAAAATAAAAGTGAAGCAAAACCTAAGGAAAACCTAAGCTGATCCTGCTATCTGGCTATAAACTATAGTAATAAAAGAGTCTAAGTATGTTCACCTTGTGTACATGACTCACCAAAATGCGTGACCCAGGCTTTTGAATTTAAAAATATGTGTGCCGACTGAGTCCAATTGGTCCTAGGGTGCCAGAAAAGGGTTTGAGGGTTGCAAGGTGGGAAAGATGAGGAGAAATGGAGGAAACAGATGCCCTTTCTAAGCAAGTTTTTGACAATGAATAGTAAAATTCTGATTATTTATGGCCTCCTGCAAGGGAAAGCATGTTTTAGTCTTCCCAGTAAAGGCTACTTTAAAGCTGAAGCATGTATACATAAAGTTGAGGCAAACTATAGAAGCTGTTAAGCATTTTCTTACCAACCGATATAACTGAGTGAACAGTCTTAATTTCAGGCAGAGAAGCTCCTCTTCAGGTCTAAACCAGAAGAAACATGCTTCAGTCCAAGAGCAGGTTGGGATTAATTGCTTCGAGACTAATTTAACTTTGGTCATATGCTTTTTTACCGCTTGAATAGGCATTTAACCATTTGTGAATTGAGATGTAAATTCTGGTGAGACTATGTTCTGGGTTTTGTCTTGTAAATTGTGAAAGCTTTCCTCTTTTCAGGGCAAAGAAGAAAATACTGCATGAAAACTAGGCTGCAGTGTTCCATCTTCAAAACATTCACATAGGATAGTATTCACGAGACAGGGTTCAGTCACTATGATCCAAAGCTTGGTAAATCACCCAGAGCCAAGATCATGGTGAACTACTACATCACATCATGACTTTTGATAGCGACCCTACATTTTATCCCATGTGGAAGATCAAAACTTATCTTACCTGAATGAAAGGCTTTCTTAATTTAAAAGGAGCACTAATGAAAGGTGGTAATGGGTGGGAACACCTGGCATGAAGAATAGCACCCACTCCAGTGGCTCTGGCTCGGCTCACACTCGAGCACGAGCAACACGCCAGTTCTTCAGGTCTTTTAAAACCCTCCTTACATCACTTACTGCTTTCACACGAGGCCAGCTGAGGCAGTCCATCCACTTACTGTCAATGTGGCTACATTGAGCCATTTAATTATCCTTTCCTTTTTTTTTTTTTTTGCTCTAAAAGCACTGGCAGAAGCCCAGAAGATCGTAACTTCTTCACACCACTTGACACACGTGGGGAACCTGCCTCCTTTCATCAAATGCTGATGTCCCATGTGAGGTGGTGCTGCTTCTCTGAAACCAAGCGAGAAATGTTGATTTGCACCAGGAACATCCCAACAGTATCAACTGAATGCTACAATTTTGGAGGCAAGGGAGAGAGAATGCTTTTGATGAGAAGGCAAACCTGGTTTGTCCTAGGCAGAGCACAGCAGGTCTTGGTTTTGAAAGCCTGGAAGTTCAAAATACTGCAAGCAGCAGCACACTAATTTTGTTGACATAATTCTTAATAAGGAGGTGAGTCTCTCAGATTGTCAAAAATATTGAAGCATATAGAGAGAAACATGATTTGCCACTGATTAGTTTGAAGAGGTTTCCTTGGAGGAAGGCTGTGCAGGTGACATCCCATAACACACAGCGCTGCAATGAAGCTAGACATGTTTCACTGACAAAAAGATCCAAAAATACAGCAGTGTGTGAAAGAGAATGGAGATTTAATATTGCTGGAGAGTCTGACTGAATGAATTTCTATTATAGAGGCAGATTGAATCTCGCTATTATAAAGAAGCCCAGATTATGACAACATGATCAGCCTAGCCTGTTACGGGATTCTTGCATGGAAGGAGGCAGTAATAGTGTTATCTGCCTCCCTTGAGATTTCCTTGGGGAATGTTTCCAAAGCTTTCTCAATTGAAGTTGCAGCAGCAAAGACTTGCCCTGCAGTCCCTTCATTTGCCTCCTCCACTTTTGTGTGTATGACCCAACAAGTGCTGCTGCAGTCTGTCTCAGATGGACACTTCTGCATAGGCAGTGCTATGCTGGAATGTATATTAAGAGAAATTTGTCTTACAGCTTTAAAACACATTCCCTTAAAATATCTTTTTATTACTCAGTATGCCTATTTCAATTCAGCTCTATGGCTTCTTGAAACCATATCCTTTTATGCTAAGATTAAAAAATACTGGGTGTTATATTTCATCCTGCTAGTCATAGGCTTCTTGAAGAGGGGCTGGAAGCCTGGCGAGCTTTTAAGGCAGTTAATATTATGAGCCAAACTGAAGATGATAATCTTGGTAGCTAAAATTCCAAAGACTGAATTTTAAAATTCAGTCTTTCAGGTCAGCTCTTGCCGTCACAGATGCTGACACAGGCATTGTGCCTGCACAGCAGACCTGACTGCTCTGCTGCTCAGCATGGGGCAGGGTTTAAGGAACTGATGCTGAGGGCGCAGCAGCACGAATTATGTCTGGAGAAAAGGGAAAAGCAGAAAGGCATGTTTTCCAAATTCATAATCTCTCACCCTCTGTTTGATTTGAGACCCCAAATGGACACCGGACTGCTTGTTACCCCACGGCTAAGGTAGCTCTGCAACTGAGCTGGGGTCTCCCAAGGCCAGGGGTTATTCCCACCCCTGGGCTGGGGTAGAGGCCACAGCTGAGACCTGCTGCAGTGAGACAGTTGCTGTGGGGACATCCTCCTCCCGTCCTAGGGAGCACATCAGAGATTACTGCTTTGAAAGAATGACTTAAGAAAATAGAACAGTTTCTGTTGTTCTCTTACAGAAAAAGGGAAATCAAGACTCAGCTGAAATACTAAGACATGTTTTTAATCATACACTCAGCTCACAATGAGTTCAGTGACACTACCTTTGATTTACAAAGACCTAGTTTTTATTGCCTCTATTATACTATCGGAATATTTTAATGGAGAGGGAATATGGGAGAGGAAAACCACATCTCTTACAATTACATCAAATTCACAGATTCTGGTGAAATATCCATCACTGCACTGCGCAATTTTCTTCTGTAAGTGAAATGTCAACCATGCTCTTTCCATTACTGATAAAAATAAATTATTAAAAATGTATGCAAACCTACTGCCCATCAAGTCAACTGGAACTTGGTTGGAGACACGAGCACAGAACCAGGCTCGTTATTTGAAAAATTCCTGTTAATTGCATATCTGTTATGCTGCAGACACTGATTTATACAGTGCTAAATTACGGAATCTAAGCCGTGCAATATATAACATGGTTTTCATTTGGAAATATAATCTGGATATAGATATCTAATTAAGTAAAATTCACTTCAATTCATTATGATGACATGTCAGGAGACATTATCCTCCCATTTGGTGGTAACAGTGTATTACCAGTATAATCAGTATATTACAGCTATAAAATACAGAATTTAGCAGCAGGTTGGAAGCTCCGTTCTCTCTTTCTTTAAAGATAAGGGGCCATAGATGCATTTTATGACGACTGCCAGTATAAAAATATTTGTCAGAATGTGAACACTAACAATATCATAAAAGATGCATAAAATAAATTCATCCAAAACCTGCAGCTAAAGAAGACTGTTCAGAGTTTTGAATACCTTATACTGAAACAATAAAGCACCAAAAAAGATTAGTTTCATGGAGAATTGTCTTAACTGCTCTGACCCAAATGGTAAAGCATTAGGGACACTTTAAGAACTTACGCTGTACAAATAAAACAGCCTTCTCTTTGTGTTAGTTGGCCAGTGCCTTCAGTGTAACCAATGATCAGGCCTATGTTTTCATATCTAAGCAATAGAAATCATTACTAAATTCAGAAAGGGGGTTACAGACAGTTAGCAATCCCTTTCTTAATACCACATGCAGGCAAGTGCAAGTTTGTACTGCTCTTTGCAGTTGTAAAAACTTGCAGTAACAACTTAATATCTGCTTAGATTATAAAAAAAAAAGCTTTTGCTATGTGCTACTTGTATTTTGCTTATCTTCTCAGTCTGCAATTACTGTCTTCACGTACAGATTTTTTGAAGGATCAGAAGATTCGTGCTGAAGTCTGTGTTCCTGTAGGTGTGTAGCTAGCATGATTTTGATGCTATTCTGCTACAAAAAATAACAAGTCCCCTAGTATTTTGAATCATCTGTAGAAATAACTACTGATATGAATCTGTATGAGGTGGACTTGCAGTCCTGCTCTCCAAATTCCTTAGGCTTTATAAATGAATAATAACAATAATGGTGTGAGCTCACGACAGAGATTACAAACTTAGAAATGTCTTTATATTTTCATGAAAGCAAACCGCTTTCACATGGGTAGGCCAAACTGCAACCAAACTGATGGAAATGTCCTTTTTCCCAGGATGGCTGCTCCTTATGTGTGGGTGATTCCAGTAACAGGACTGCTCCATGGGCATGAGATATAAATAAGCTCTAGGACTCAAGACCATGTTTCTCTTTCTCCTCGGCATAATGCATGATGAAGGGAGGGACAGAAACTGCTTCAAATAATATGACATCTTCTTAATCATCCTTGGAAACAGCAGGGTATTGTCCTTGTCTAGAGTGAGCCATAGTTGGTGGTTTTCCTTGCTCTTATTACTTAGACCAGGCACCTAATGTGTATCTTATTTAAGGACAAGATCACCTTCATCTTTCATTTTGCATGTGGGTGACTTGACAGTTAGCCATATCAATGCACCCTCCTTTACACCAGGGGAAGCAATGAACATATCGGATCATTCTCTGATCCAATAACAGATGGGATCAGAGAATCTTGTTATCTCACAGATATCTGTGAGACAGCACGATTCTATCTTGGTATGAGCAATTGCAGCTATATGTCTATATGGCAATCTATATAGCACCATGGAACATAGTATCCTTAACTCATAAAGAATATTGAATTGTATAATATCAATTTAGGTATCCTGTCACGTGCCTTAAATCTTAATATCTGGCTCTGGTGGCATATGTAACTTGTTCATGTAAGTATATGAAGTCACACTAACATACCCAGGTTTCAGAAAAACTTTTTATCCCGAAGTTTTCATATGCCTTAGAGGATATTCACACTTACAAACAAGAAGGAAGAATCATAGGAAAGTGAATTAACTTTCCAAAGTCCTTCCTAGGCCAGAGGCTGATTTGGGAATAGAAATCCTGTCTGCTCGATATATTGACTTAAACAAATGATAACTCAAATGACTGGACCAAAAAAAAAAAATTCTTCCAGAATGAGGAAGAGCTAATGAGAATGAATTACACAATGCTTTTCACTGTTCAATACCCTATTCAAAACTCTTCCCAAAATAAAAATAAGAGGTTTGCTCTAATCAGATTTGTTCCTCGCTACATGCATTAGCTCTTTAAGGAGCATCTTCCATGACACAGGAAAGCACATATGACTAGAGCAGGAAAGAGAACAAAGTCAGGGCATGCTATTCATCCTTCTGAAAAAAAAAAAAAAACCTTATCAAAATTAAATGAGTCAGCAGGATAACACAGACCATATAAAATTTAAGTAGTACTCACAGAATGGGAAAGGAGTACCCCAAGAATTCATCACAGTTGTGACAAGTTTAATGTGAAACGAAATTATGATGAATTCTAGATGACAGATTGAGGGTTCACCTTTGAGGGTGAAAGTGTCCCTGTGGGCAACAGCACAGAATGAAAATAAAGCACAGACAAGGAAATACATTAATGCCTGCTCCAAAGTTGGACTTTGTCTCAGGTAGACCATGACAACTATACAGGATGTTACAGCACCCATGTATTCACTTGGGCTACCTTTGTAGTATGGCTTATGCAGACTCATGCACAGTCTACCAATTCCAGGTAGTAGAGCAGCTGAGAAGGGAGGGAAGAAAAGCATGAAGACTTTGCTGTCTCTCACTATACAAAACAAAGCAGTCACTAAGGGATCAATTTAGTTTCCCACGCAGAGATGTCAAGTGGCTCTTGAGGTATTCTAAGATACTTCACCTGGACTCTCTCTGCTACTTCAGAAGGCACAAGTCCCTTGTGGGTCCTGCTTCTTTATATGTCAGCTCTATGTGGATGTCACGAAGAAATGAGAGGGTCTCAAAAAGCATTGCACGCTGTAACTGCCATAGGTTAGCAGCAGAGCTAGTACGGCAATGAACAACAAGGAAAAAGAGAGGAATGGCTTTTTGATCTTTAATGTCATCTCTAGCGTGACCTTCAGTCAGAGTAGCAATGGCCATCACCTTATCTTCACCCAGACATAGATGTCATCACTACTGATTTTTAAAGATGCGACGTGGGGGCAGTAGTGTCAGCTACAGTAACTTGAGAGAGCTGCCTCAGAAATCCCTCAATTCCATGAATGCATTTTAAAGAAATTATAGTTATTGTGAAATATATTGTATCCTAAATGAAAGAAAAAACTGAGGCAATCTCACTTCCACTGTGTGATTAACGTTAACAACTGTTGACTTTTTGATGGTGACTACTCTGGGTCTGAGGGACTTAGACAGATGGAGTAGATTTTCTGTATATATTTGCATATTTTTTCTCA
Source organism: Rhynchotus rufescens (assembly GCA_032273925.1). Lineage (NCBI taxonomy): Eukaryota > Metazoa > Chordata > Aves > Tinamiformes > Tinamidae > Rhynchotus > Rhynchotus rufescens. The sequence continues at coordinate 16,365 of JAVCKT010007077.1, forward strand.
TTAGTTGCAGAAACACATGCTTTCACTCTTTATGTAGGTATTTATTAACACCTCCCTGCATTTACTATAGTAAATGGCATAACAGTCTCCTGGACCCTTTAAGCTAATCTTCACTTGTCACAATACTGATATTTCAGACAAGGAAAATGCCTAAACCTCAGCTGTCTGTCATCTTCACTGCAGTTTCCTTATGCCAACAACTATATTTTAGAAGTGCCTACCACATCATTTCAAAATCAACTCTCCTGTTATCCTTAATGGACACATTTGTAGCCAGCATTTTCCATTTACGAATTCAAGACAGATTCCATTGTTTTTTGGAACTGAATCCAGGTTATTTTGAACTTCTGCAAGCAAAAAAAAAAAAAAAAAAAAAAAAAAGGAAATTATTATTTAAGAAACACCTTTGAGTATTTTTTGTTTACTGAAAGTTTACTGCTCCAGGACAGGTTCTCCGTTCATCATGGAGTTCCACACATTTCTTTAAGAGGAGTTACCCAGAAGCAGAGCTGGCAGCAGAGAAACCTGACCAGTAGCAGACCAGGTGGACTACTAGACTCCCTGCACTTTTCTCCCAGCTAGGTTTGTACCACACATAGATGGAAAACAAAACAAAACACTCTCAGCTCTGTTAATGCTCTTCTTGGGTATATCTTCAATCTCCCTGCAAACTCTGGCAGATTATCTCAGTGCTACTCACAGTTCAAAGTTTGTTTTTTTTTTTTTTTTTTTTTTAATATTTTGATATAAAATATTTAATAAATAAAATAAAAAAAAAAAAAAACTTGAGGTGCTGGGGCCCTTCCTCAGACCTCCAGACTTTCTGCCTTGACCAAGTTCTGGAAAAGTGGTAATTAGAACTAAGTGGAGAGTAGAGCAACAAAGCATTATGAAGTCAACAGAGGTGATCCTTCTATTCTACTCAACCCTGGCGAAACCACATCTGGATTGTTGGATCCAGTGCAGGGCTGCCCAGTAGACGGACATGCTGAGGCAAGTCCAGAGAAAGGCCACAAAGATGATCATGGGGCTGGAGCATCTCATATGAGGAGAGATTGTGAGAGTTGGGACTTTTCAACCTGGAGAAGAAAAATCTCGGAGGGGATCTTATCAGAGTTTATATGACTGAAACAGATTCTTATCTGTACTGTCCCATAGCAGGACAAGAGGCAACAGACACAAACTGACAAACACAAAATCCCGCTTGAGCACGAGGAAACCCTTTCTCACTGTGAGGGTGATTGAACGCTGGAGGAAGCTGCCCGGAGAAGTTGTGGGGTCTCCATCCTTGAAACCATCAAAAAACACCTGAACATAGTTCCGGGCAATCTGCTCTAGCTGACTCTGCTTGGACCAGATGCTCCGTTGGACCAGATGATCTCCAGAAGTCCTCCCAGCCTCAAATATTCTGTGATTTGTAGGAGTCAATCAACTTCCAAAAATGGGATGTAAAAAAAGAAGACTTAAATTCTTCATTAGCAGAGCTGAATCCAAAACAAAAGACCATATATTCTAGTGCTCCAATGCTACATGTGCTTAAGCATCTCTCATCTACTAGGGTTTTAGAAAAGATAACCTTTCTTTCTTTCTTTCTTTCTCCCTGCCAGGAGTGTTTTTGAGTATCTAGCTTAGGAAAATTTGGAGGATAGCCAAAGTATTCATTCTCCTAAATTCTAAATAATCTATTTCTATAAGATATTAAAGGAGGGAAAAAAAAAAATAAGGATGCAGAATAAGCCAGACTAAGTGAGTTACCGATGTTCTGATGCTTCTTCATAACATATTAGTTGTGTTGTTCACTTGCATGATGGGGAAAAAAAAAAAACAATTCCCCCTTCCCCTCCTTTCTCCCCAAAAAAACACACAGTGATCCTCCTAATTTCTTATGCTTCATTCACTTTTCCTAAAATAGTTTTAATCTTTGAGACTTTTTTTATTATTGTCTGTAAAATAATATAAATCAGATTAACTCATGATCACTATCACTAATGAAAATATTCATTTTTAGAGTTGGTTAGTTTTACCTGCATGATTTAGAGAATCTGATGGGCAACATCTCTAATATATAAGACCCCAAATTTGCAAAGGTGTATGTACACGCTTAACAGTAAGCATGTAAATAACAGCATCAATATCTATAGGATAAGACATATGTATAATGTGATATCTATGCCTGCACCTGTATATGAAACTTTACAACTCTCATCCAACAAAACATGTTTGGGTTAGGAGACAGTTATTAATATCTAAAATATTATCCTCATGAATAAATGCATTGGTTTTCTGTTCCCTGTACTATATTTTTAAGGAGCTCCATTTTTTAGTGAAACTACTGTCATATAGCCCTAAGACTGCTCCTTTTTGTGTCTTTAAAAAAACCTCCCACATTATTTGTTATATTCATAATTATCAGTAGAAGACATCTGTCTGATGTTTTTAATGGACTGTGAATACTGGATTTCTTTACTGACAAAATATTCACATTGAATGATTTTTCTTTATCACATCTTTAGACAATACATATTTCATGAAATAACCCAAAAAGACTGAATAAGTGGCGTGACACCTCTAAAGCCTTGGAGGAGCTAAGAATTCAAATTGCAGCATAATGGGGAAAAGAGGAAAGTCACACCATCTCTGCATTTTTCTTGCTAATAATTACAAAGAAAGTGAAGGTAAGGAAAGGTACCCTCCTTAACATGGAAAACATTCTGTGTCACCACAGAGTTTTAATAGGTAACTCATGTCTATTAATAGGGGCACATCTGTTCCAAAGGCTTGCATTATGCAGGTGCCTGTTCCCCTTGTGCTTTTTGATTATACAGTAGATAATTAGTGAGACATGATTATTTGCAACCCCCATTTGGACCACTTATCACATTATCAAAAGCTTTAGCTTCTAATTATGTAATATGAAACAAAAGCTTAGTTTTGCATGTGCATCACTCAAATCTATACCTGATAGATGGACACGGACATCGAATGTTCTT
>JAVCKT010007077.1:27647-42942 GCA_032273925.1 Rhynchotus rufescens
AACAAACCCCCTTTTTTTTTTTAAATGAGAAGCCCTAGCAAGCAAGCAATTTAGAGAACTGACCTCAAAACATTTGCTAACACACTTAATTCTAGCATTCTCTGACTGTGGAGGGCTCTGCTTTCTAACTTTATCGTATATTTTTTGCAGGTAACTTTTGCAACAAAATTATTATGGCTTCTGCATAGACCAAATCATTATGATTCCTACTCACGTACTATCTACTTCCAGTCACTACAGCTACTCAGGGGAAAAAAAAAAGGTGAGGGACAAAAGAAGTGGTACTTTTCTTCTTCTATATTTTGAATACTTTTGAGAGCATTTCCCATTAAAGTTTGGAAAAATATCAACCAGTGCTTCCACTTCTGTTTGACAAATATCTTCATATCTTTTGCACTATGCACATGTTGGGCCAAGGATTAAACTGTAAGGCATTTAATACTAACCATTAGAACAGGAACAACTTGTACATATGCTGTCCATCACTAATTATTTTTATTAATATTATTGGCTGATATAGTTATCTTGAAAAGTGTTTCTAAACCAGACTCTTCCACTCTACAGATTGTCCTCTATTTACAGATCAACAGGCAGATTTTGCTTATAAAATCCGTGCTTGAACTACATGGATGTGCCTTTCCTATCTACATACAAAATCGCTAGGAAGATCAATCTTTAGAAATATCTCCAAACACGCTGTCAAGTTCTAACCTCTTACACTGACTTCAAATACATCATAAGCAGCCGTTATTTTACTAAATACTCATCATGTTTATTGAGATGGACTAGCACAATGAATTTAGTCAGGAAAAGTACATTTTACACAGTTTATATGGCCCAGAGCATTTATGGCAGATGTTCTCAACTGAAGGGCTATATTTTATACTACCAAATGCCATCTCACACATTCAATAATACCTTACTGTCAGTCTTCACTAACTAGCAATCAGAGACAAATACACCTAGTACTGAGGCAATACTATTTAACATAACAAATCAATTTGTTTTATTTTACAAAGGCATGGATTATCCCTATGTCTAAGGGATTTAAGTCCAATATCCCTTCATTTATCCAAGAAAATGAAATGGTTCAGATATTCAGAATCCTTGTTTCCCTCAAGTCTACACTCAAAGAGCTTATAGGAACATAAAAAATGATTCATTTTTAGCCACAATTGTGTGCCCTGCGAAGACGTTGTTGACATATTAATCTGATCTAAAAAATAATGAAATCTGGAACCTAAATATTTTACATCCTAAAGCTACCCACCTGCTTCGACCAAACATTATCCTTTTCCTGAAATGTGAAGTCCTGGGTCTCTGGATGGACCTCACATCCATACGTGCATTTAGAAACAGTATTACGTGCACAGAAATTAATGCTACAATAAATTTCATCTCAGCGTCCTGTCATATTGGTAGTTCTGCTAACCTGCCATCATGACCTGTACTGTTACTGCTGTGAGTGGCACAGATACAGCATGGTGCATTGGGGGCAGAAAAGGCCACATAACACCCTCCAGCACCCAAGGCACCTATGGGACTTCAGCTGGGTCAGACAGTGGGGACACAGGGCTCTTTTCACCATTACTGTGCTAGGTCACTTAAACTCTTAATTTTGTAAGCATAAGTATATATATATGCACATCTGTGCATGCTTCTGTACGTATGTACATACACACAAATCACCCAACACATCAGATACTTTCATTCGTTTGTGTTTACAAACTGTAGCCAGGATGGATTTCCTCGGGACAAACATTAGGGTGATTCTACACTTAAGGAAATTTATGCTAGTTTTGACTTAATGGCAGTGGAACCGGCAAACAGATTAGTGAGTTTAGCTATTATCTCAAGATCAAAAGATGGATACCTAGAAGGCTGACTCTCAGACCGTTTGACATCCAGCAGGACCCCGTGGAATATTCTTGCATGAGCGGCACTGATTTACATCTGCTCTGAGGCCAACAAGAGTTCTACCACTTATTAGAGTACAAGTCCAATGCTTCAGTCCTTTGAAAACGCTTTTTAAAATAAATATGCAAATGATTGCAGTAATTTTTAAAGACTATATTAAAAGATCCTTAGAGGTATCTGCTCATCCTTTCTCTTTTTCGTTTCTTTTTTTTTCATTTTTTTAGCTCCTAGAGCTTTGTTGTGACTTGCCTAATGCATGCAATTGCTGTTTTTCCAGGTAGCTCCTCATAAATATCGCAAAATATTAATGAAGGTGTAAAGAAAGCAAAAAGGCACACAACACCAACAATCATCACATATTTAATTCACTGCTTTGTTCATTCCTTCTCCATTACAAATGTACTAAATGACAATATAATTATAACCTAAAGCTGTTAGTAATTATATGCGAAGTGCTATAATAGCAAAGAAATTCTAATGGTGAGAGAGAGAGAGACAGAGGGAAGCCAGAATCCAAACACCCATTACTCACTTGCACTCCTGGGTATCCCCTAAAATTATTTGATCCTGATGGGTTAGCTAAACTGAGAATTACCCAAAAAAAAATCAGGTAAGGTGTAGAGAAAACAAATTAATTACCAGGAAATTGCTTGTTGGTGTTTAGCCAAGTATTAGCTCTTCAGCGTTCATGTACCATCGGAGGAGAGTGAAGGAAAAGAGCTGGAAGCGGAGAGCACAGCAAAAGGAAACATCTCACTGGAGAGTTTTCTATTGCTTGGCTGCCTCGTCCCTCTCGTACTGAACTAAATAAGCACCCAACATCCAAGCGTGCGCTACCAAGAGATCACCACTCCTGTCATCTGTCATCTTTGTCCTGCCTCCAAGGCAGTGGGACCGCAATGCTTTGGAGGCAGCAGGGTCATGATGGCAGGGGACCACTCTTGCACAGCTCTAGGGCCCATAGCAAATTTGGGGGGCACTGAACTGCTTGGCCATGACTTCTGGTCTCTCTTTCGCCTTAAACAGTCTCACCTACCAGAATAGCTCCTTGCTTCTTTTTCCATTGGGCATAATCCTACCTGCAATCAAACCTGGACCAAAGTCTAGGAGCTGAGATAACTAGGAAGCTACATGTCCCCCCATCTCAGCTAAACTGATTGTTTGTGGACTAGAAAGAAGGGCCTGGCTCATACAGTTTCTCAGGGGAATGTTTGACTTGCGCTTATTCCACATTTGTGGGAATCAGAAAGATAAAGCCATACAGTGATTGCTGTATTTTCACATCAGTAACACACAACAGTGGGCTCTAGAGACGAAACTTAATTGAGATAAAGTACATAAAAAATATGAATTACATGACAGGTTGTATTGGCAGCTCATGACAATGGAATGAAATCCCTATTTACTCCATCTAGAATATGCCTGGTAAGCTACAAGTTAAGCTTACAGAAATAGAGTCAGAAAAGTTATGAGTTCCTGCTACCTCACTAGCTCTTGCGGATATGTGGGCAGGCTTAAATTTCTGCTAGAATACATTTAAAAGAAGGGGAAAAAATAGCATCCACAATGAGAGAAGAGAGCAAATAGCAGCATACAGATCAGAAATTCTCTGGTGACCCGGCTCTGCCATTTCTGAACTAGTTTCTTCTCTGCCTCAATTATTTTACTCAAGAAATTAAACCATCCTAACAATCATGAGCCCCGACATACAGTTACTGCTCTGCTGTTTGTTACCATGGCACTTAGCACTATACAGTTCTTAACACTGATGTTCCACACTCAACATGTGTTTCAGATAAATGTGGTTGTGCTGTCATCTCTTGGTAGCCTTTCCCCAACTCATGGCCACGAAACCAAAATGATGAAATATAACCATTTTTTAGGTATCAGACCACTGAGAGTGCAGAAAAAGCATCATCATTTCTTCAGATTATATAAACTACCCAGATCACAAGAAACTTGAAAAGAGGTTTTTGCAAAATCTAAGATATCAAATTCACATACAATTTTCACCTAAAATCACTTTTCTGCATTTTGATGGCCACATACTGATATGAGTGCTATGTGCTCATTTTGTACGGGTAAGTGCAGTAGCGGAAAAACACTGAAATATGTGACCACAAGTGCAAAGTGGCTGTAAAACAATATTAGTTCAAAATGGCTGTGACAGATATCTGCTCTGTGCCTATTATGGCTGGATAAATTATTATATACCATTGATAGATGATTAGATGGGAAAATACAATCACCAGCTCTGATTTCTTCGTTTTACATGTAGAGTTTTATCCAGTCTATTTAGGTGATCGAGAAAATATTTTCATAAGCAACAGATCACACAAGATGCAAACAGAAGCCAAAACCATTTTAAGTGAATAATCTGGCCACCTGCACCCAAATTAATGCACACAAATGAAAGGTTTTTTCTTAAATATGCATTTGAAGCAGCTTGACTGTTCCGAAACAGGATATAATTTTATACGGTTTATACATTTCCAAGTTTCCTGGGGTGAAGGAATGTGCTTTGCTCTGCTTACTAACCGACTGCTTATATGTTGAAATGACAGAACAAGATACCGAGTCCCTTCTTAATGGACATTCACGGAGAAGTTGCAATCTGCTAACACTGCCCTTAAGGTTATACAGGTAGCTCAGACATGAAAGCTAATATGGTTCTAGATCCCCCACTGAGTTTACCTGCAAAAACTGTCACCCTTGGCTCTAATTGCGGCAACAGCAGTTTTTTGATAGCTGCTGGCTGCATCATATCTGCAATGAGGAAACGATCTCCTTTTGCACAGGCGCCCAAGCTGCTATTGCACACTCGTGCATTTAGTCCCTGTCAACCGAGGCTGCCTTTGAGCTCAGCTTCCATCATTCCCATCATGCAGGTGAACGAGTGCAGCCAAAAAGGCTGAGTTTTACACAGCAGGTTTCCATACAGCCCCAGTGTGTCTGACAGCCAACAACTTCCCCACCGGTGCAGCATCCCTTTCAGCCGCTCTCCCCTGCAATGTCCCCCTTTTTGACACCTGACATCACTCCTCGCGATGCCCTGAGGAGAACCAGCAGGAAGCAAAGTATTTGGAGAGATTATTTTTAGCTGCTAAGGTCCCCGAGGGGCCAAGCCATCCAGTCCCTCCACGGAGTCGTGATCAGTCCATTTTCTGACTCTTGTGGTACCCGCTGTCACTCGGCGACATCAAATAGTCTGCAGCAAAGTGCTGCTGCTCATCTGTGGGAAAGTACAGGGGAAATAACTGCAGGAAAACATTGCTCTTCTGTCCTCTAGACAACACCATGAAAACACAAAGCAGGTGATATTAGACCCCAAATTTGTAAGACTTTTATGCTCAGAATAGGCAACGTCAAACAATAATGATAAACAAGAATCATTAGAGCCTTGTAACCCTGGATATTCTCTAAGGATGATGTCCTTACTCCATTTTTCTGCAGGCAAACTTGCTCGCTTGACACCTGCTTGCTAGGTCTCTTGCCTGATGCTCACTGGCTTATTTTGTCACTTTAGGGAGTCACTCTAGGGAGTAGGTAGTTACTCTCTGTAGAGCCTACGTGACTTGCCTGGTCCTAAGGAAAGCTCTGTGAGGCCTGAAATACACAGAAAAACTTAAAAAAAGACAATATAGAAATGTATTTTTCCCATGCACACAGGGTCATTCTCCTTAATACCAGTATTACGTATCTGCAGACAGCTCAGAGCTGGAAGAGACGAAGGAATCCTGACGAAATCAACAGCAGGGATCAAAAATAAGAGAAAGGATTCAGGGCACAGACTACACTGATGGGAGGGCAAGAGCAAATCTCTGAAGATTAAATCTGGATAGGAGGGAATATAAGGAGAGTCAACTGGGGGATGAATTTTAATGCTGTGGTCCTGTTCTATGAGATACAGAGGGCAAATTTCATTGAATCGTTAAAATTCGGCACCTTCACCAGCTTTACAACAGGCAAAGAAATTTGCAACAAGGCATCAGCTTGCTGTACTTCAGTTAAGTAAATAGAGACATTTCTCTGTTTTTTTTTTCCTGGCAGTACAACTTCTAATTTTCTAATACAAAACAAACAAACACACAAAAACCCCGATGATGAAAACATCCCTTCTCCCTCCCTCAAAACACCATTCCTTCTGGAAAGGAATGGAAAACCGCAATACAATATTCATTTCCATCAGCAAAGAGATCCTTTTTCTTCTGGACACAGTGTACAAAAGTGATTCTTGTGATTCTTGCTAATCTCTCTGATTCTTCTGTATATGCGAAGAATACACAGCTACGGCCTAAATGAACAAAAGTCTTTTCTGGCTTTAGATGATAATGTTTCAATGAATACAGAAAAAAAGGGAGATAACAAAGTGAGTGAAACTCCTATATAACCATCTTCACACTGATCTAATGTGAATTCAAAATCATTGCCAGCTTCTACAGACCACTCTTCCAAAGGAATATTAATTACCTACAATTATAAGACAGACTTGGTGCACCTTTGTTCTTACAACATTGTTCAAAATACACACTAAATAAAATTCTGCAGCCTCAACATATGGTTGTACAACTCATTTTGAAAAGTATGAAAAGAAATTGAGACAAGACTGTTTTGGAATAAAAATGAATTGAAAAAAAATTAACCTGTGGTCTGACTGAAACAGTTAATTCAATCCAAATTAAAACACTGCGTGACATTTTTTGGGGTAACTATCTACAAACACTACTTCTGTGTGAGGATATTCACCGACTGCAGAGAGAGGTCTCATTTCTGCGGCGCCAGCTTAAGGATTATTTCCTGATGCGAAGTGAAGGAAGGAAAAAAAGAAGCTGCACTGCACATTCAGAATGGATTTTACCATCTGATTAAGAACTAAGATTTTCCTTAATATGAACAGTGCCCATAACTAAATACTACTCTTGGTAGCAGTGGCTATGCAGGATCCCAGTAGCAGTGGGATGTCAAAACGCATGCACTATGCCATATTTTTGTTGTGAGTGTAGACAAATGCCAGAGGGTATTTCTTTTCTTTTCTTTTCTTTTCTTGTCTTTCTGTCTTTCTGTCTTTCTTTCTGTCTTTCTTTCTGTCTTTCTTTCTTTCAAGCTATTCCAATCATTGCAAAAAGCACCCTCAGACCTGACCTGGCTTCCCCCTTGGAGCACAGCCATACCTGCTGGGTCCGTGCTCCCATTTCCCATGTTAATGGCAGGAAACATCCTAAAGGCGGTGGTGAAGACCACAGGAAAACTGCCCTTTTGCAGGAAGCTCCCCAGGCAGTCCTAGCAAACCAGTGCCCCGCTACCCTGGACTCTGCTCCGGTCTCAAATCCCAGACGACCCTGGCGCGGGATCCAGATTGCCGCGAGCCTGGCAGCTGTCACCGCGTCCCCACGGCGCGCGGCCCCGTGGCTCCTGACAGCAGCCGAGACGGAGCAGGAAGGGAGCAGCGGGCCGGGAACGGCTCCACAAGCACTGGCCTCGCTGAGGAAGAGCCTTTGGGGCCAGGAAAAAATAGCCAAGTGATTGACAGGAGGAAGGGTGACCCGTTTTTCCTTGCCAAGGGGCTCTATCATTGTTAAGGTTGAACTTTTACTAGAAAAACGGCCTCCTCGTTTTAATGGCATATTGTTGTATCCTTCGCAATCGCTTGCCTTGCAATATTGTTTTATCTTCTAATTATTTCTGCAGCAATAAATAAATGCATATGAAGCACAAAAACCCGAGGCGCTAAGTCCCCAAAACCCTTTTCTCCTTTTCTGATATTCATACTGATGCAAATTGATCCTATTTTGCAAATCTCATCTGGAAGAAGAGATATCAAGAAGCAGTACATTCAGGAAACAGAAAATAACCACGTATATACATGTGGCTGACTCTTTCCCTTCAAAGAGCCAATTCTTATCACCTTAATGAAATTATGAGGAGTGGCCTTTCTTTCAAGGCAGAATAATTAGGAATCAATTACTTTTTAAGCCAAAGCACTCACTACCCTGTAAGCATTATGTAATTGGGAAGCAGTGACATTGTGATTTTTATGTAGTTACACTGAATTACACAGTCTTTTCAATGGAGTTATATTGCAAAATTACATATGAATTTGCACATATTAAGATCAGCAGCTTAAGGACTCAATCTGAAACAACTGATCACTTGGAACAGGCTCCAAAGATAATATATAAAGCCTTGCAAGTACAAAGAGAGATGGAAAAGGTTCCTTAATAAATCAAAATGTTATCACTAGCATCATTCAATGTAAAGTGGATACACACTAGTGAATTATTTCAATTACTCCATTTTACTGGTGACCTAAAGAAAAAGAGCAATCGATGAAAAGGTGATGAAAACCTAACAGTATGTAGAATTTATGAACCAGCCTCAAAAACCTATCACCGGGTGCGACCAGCTCGTACCTGCGAAATCCAAAAGATGTTTAACATTAAATGGAAAAACTTCAAATCACTAATTTAGCTCACAGTGTGCCTCAGAGATTTGAGGAATTTCACATCTTTAGAACGTCTATATAAGGCTTTGAAGTCCAAGTTGCGCGAGGTTTTAATTCTTACTTGTGGCACAGCAGCGGGATGTAAAACACACCTACAGCGAAGCTATAACTGTAAGTTTTCATATTTGACTGAGCCAAACAACGAACCTAGGGGCCAGGAAGAATAAAAAGGGTCTTACCCACGTGCGGTGCAGAAGTAAACCCTTCAAAGGGGAACCCCACCTGCGTGCAGCATAAGGAGACGTGCAAATCAGAAGGGGGCTGCTGAATTGGTGGAAGATGCTGACAGAGAGAATTTCTTAGCCTACGGGAGGCCGATAACTCTGGCAAAGTTCAAAAATGTGAGGCTGATAAATAGAAGCTGAACCTGAGGAAGGCTTGCGTATTAATTGCAAAGGATTACGGAAATATCCCTCAAAATCTAATGCTCCTGCAACCTCCTGCAAGCTAGCTACAGAATTAAACCTACGTAACAGAGGAACACAGAATGAAAATCTTCCTGTTTGGAAAGGAAATTACATATTTTATTCCCCTTCTGGATAGAAAACTCTTGTTTCTTTAAAGATGAACTTCAAAAAATAAATACCTAAATAACTATTTGATTTTTTTTTGCATTTGCACACAGGCTGCTTTTTCTGTTGAGCACCCAAAAGTGTTCAGAAATATAATCTTTCTAGCAATGGTCCTGAAAGCTCTTTAAAATGCAGCTGGATATATCCAACAATCTTCTTCATTGGACGCTGTGCTTCAGTCACTCCTTTTCAAGAGAAAGCAAGGTTTTAAGAACACAGCTTTCACTGCAACTAATCTAAAACCATCAAGGTCATTTGTGTGCATCTGTTCGCAGGTTTATCCTTTCCAGGGTCTGTCTTGGCACTGCAGAGTCACCACAAGCGCTTTCCTCTATGGAGATAGCTATTTTGGGCCTGAATTAGTTAATGTTGAGGCAAGAGTTCAGCCTTTCTCACCGGAGCGAGACTGTCGCCGTGGCTGTCTCCTGCCCTGCAGGCTCCAGCAAATGTGTCATTCACCTTGCCAAAATAAAAGCACACTTTATTCCTTAATTAGAAATGAAAGTTGGAAAATAAGAGGTAATTACAAAGAAATTCATTTAGTTGGGACATTATGAACAAGGCTGATAGGGGAGAAGGATGATTTAATTGGAGTTTGAAATATTACCTAGAAAGTGCAGATCTGATTTTTTTTTTCTTCTTTTTAAGGCTTTCTCTGAGAATGTCTCAAGTCCTGCATTACTTAAGGATATGTTTTGCCCCTCAACACGTTTCCTAAATAGGAAACATTCTCCACATTTTCCACTGCCCATCAATCTCATGAACAAGATGATAACTGAATTGCAATGTTACCTTATTGAAGTATTTTGTTTGGATTTATTGTCCTTTTCAACCTTGCACAGTCTAGATGAACTTAGATATGCATTTTTTTTCCAGAACTGCACACAGAAGTATTACAGTGTCTTCTTCAACTAATTCAGCTCCACCTATCAGTTTATGAGGGGTCCACCTCAATATACAAACCAAAAAACTTCAGAAGCTGTCTGCCCAAGGCCAAGGATGCAATACATTAATACAGAAGTTTCCTACAGAGTTATGCATTAGCTGCATCTGAAGAAGTATCCATCATATATATCAAGGTCTCTGAGATGCTTAATGTGTTCCATCTCTTGATACATGTTTTTGGAACTTACTTACTGGCAAGCAGTCCAATAATACTGTTAACTTGCTTAAAAAGTTGTTAAAGAACCAGCTCCTATATGGAAATCCTTGTCATTCTCAGTGCAAAAATGTTTAACTATGAAGGCATTGTAAGCCTGTAAATACTGGTATTTTTGCCATTCTCCAATTAGTTCGATGCAAGCAGGCCAAAGCAAAATCAGAACTAACAGAGTACAGTGTAGCCTGGCATAGAAGACAATTCACTTCTTTTTTATATGCTATCAACTCATCTTTTGATGAGTTTTGCCTTTCATGTTCAAATCTTGAACAACTTTGTAAAAAAAAAAAATCATTAATACTGCAACTTCAGATCTCTGGGAGATACCACAGGAGAGAATTATTTCTATTTTACAGGTGGCTAAATTGAAGAACAGAGAAGTCATGACTCATCTAAGGCTGAAAAGAAACTCCTATATTGACTTTCACCCCTTGGCTTTAACTGACAAAATGTGCTCTCTCCCTTATGTCCCTGAGTAAATCAGAGCAGCTTTTTCATTAAGTTTCAGACACTTCTCGTCCACACTGTTGTCTGCTGGTCAAGGAAAACATAATGAAAAGGAAACCTGGCTTGCATATGTATCAAAGTGACCTCAAATTTTCTGTTTTGTTTTTTTACTTGTGAAAGGTATATTGTCAAAAACAATTATATAATTTTTTTTTTCTTTTTTAATTACCCAAGAGCACTTTTATATAATACAGGCTCTGGCATGGGTATTTGCAGTAAAAATCACTGACAGACTCCTAGCTAGAGGCACTCGTGACACTGCCTGCTCCCCACGTCCTGACTAATTCACTGCTGACTGGTACCTTCACTTCTGCAGTGCATCCTCCCTGGCTTCATTCGAAGTCTGGGGTGAGAAACCACACAAACAGGTTGGACTTCCACGCAGTAGCCTTTCCTCTGCCACACTGCAGGATTTGGCAAGCCCAGAACTTTACCTTGTTACAAAATGCTGCATGAGATATTACTGCAATACCTACAGTGCACAGGGAATGAAAACCTAGTCTGTCTTTCCACACCAAACATAGAGACACCAAGCACGTGACTGTGGCACACTCATTAAGCTTCTGTTTTCCTACAAGTTAGCAAACTGCTATCCTGATTCCACCTCCTGTGCGGACAATCCAGCTGGATAGTGCTAGAAGGGCTCTTTTTATCCTGTTCTGATACTCCCCCTCCTGCGAAGGACAGTAAACAATACAAACACAACCCAAAAATCAAAAATAAGAGGAACAGAGATAGCCCTAGACAAAATTATTTTAAAGATGACAGGACCTCCACACCACCATATTTTAAAAAGCTTTAAGCCTATCTTATGGATAAACTGTTATCTTTTGGTCTCCTTTTTGATGTTATTTGAAGTACCTAGAGGATACTTGGTAATAAGGCACCCTGCGTTGTATTGCATTGTTCTGTTTTTCTATGTATTATTAACACACAAAGCCAAATGAATAATGAACTCACAAGTTGAGAAATTACATTCCCCTCTTCCACTGCCTGCTTAATTCTGACACTAGCAACTTATTAATTGCCTTCTTTTTTAGGGTATAGTTTTCTGGTTAGTGCAAAGGAATGGATGCAGTATTTACTACTACCTTATCGCTGTCTTAAAGGGAGGGATTTGAGGTAGAAACTTTTAGCTGACAAAGTTCCTTGCTGGATACCATGGTAGCTTAAGCTTTTTGCATACATGGCTAATGGTAATTTTCTAAAATGAAAGAATCTGTAAATTAGACCTTTCCAGCTCACTTTTGACTGGCAAAAGCAGCACAATTGCCTGACAGATGCAAGTCGAAAGATATAAGACCAGTAAGGCCACCTATAACAGCATTTTATGCTGCAAAACAAGTATTGTGCCAAGCAGTTGGTGAAAAACATACCACGAGAACAGATTTTGGATGCTGTTCCCAAAGAACATTAAAGTTCATCTCCAATTCTACGCTCAGTTTCTTTCATATTTTCCCTTTTCCCTCACACTATGTTATTTAAGACTAATTTATAGCTCCAGGCTTTCAAGTCTCATATAGAAATTGGCTGGATGATTTTGTTATCAAGAACGTAAATACTTTCATTGGAACCAGGATTTCATGCAGGATATTTCATCTGTAATGCAGTTAAGAAGGTAGCTGGAAAAAAGCAACATTTGTACAAAGAATATCTGCAAAAATATTCTCCCAAACGCTACTTGCAAAGCTAAAAGAGCTCTCGTCACAAACACAGCAGAGACTTTTAGGCTAAGATACTTTCCTTACTATCTAGCTGCATAACAAAGATATTAGTGGCCCCTGGAATATGACACCCCCAAACCCAGGGTCAGTTTAGGGGCAAAAAAATAGCGTTGGTCTGCATTTGGTCAAGTGTGAGAGAGGACCATGTATTTTCGTACATCACTAACTCAAAGAGGACATGCCCAAGTTGGACCAACTACCAAGCAATCACTCTTAATAATAGGCAAATGTAAAGAATTAATCTACATATTGAAATCTAAATAGTAAGACCACAAGTACTACTTTCTGAAAGAGATGTACAGTGATGACAATAAAAATGCCAGTTGTAGGTAATTAAATACTAGTTTATCCTAATGGAACTTCTCTGTTTCTTCCAAATACAAAGTTAACAAGGTGCTTACAGAGCCCTTACAACTGGGATGCAAACTTTTGGTAGACATTACCTGGAAAGCTGACCTGGGCATAAGTGTATGTCCATTTTCTGCATGAGACTAGAGTCCCAACCTCACTTAATCCTTTCCCAGACCATTTTCTCTGATTTGCAAATGTGGAACTTAATCAGGATAGCAAGTTATAACAGTTCTACCAAAGACATTCCTTCTTCTTTCCCTTTTTCACAGCAATTACACCCTACGTTACAATAACCCTCTGCTGGGCTAGCTAAAACTATCATGTACACAGATGGAAACAAAACTCAGTGATAGTAGTCCCACAGCATAACCATAAGTGAACTGATGACTCACTATGAGGAACGTGGATAGGTGACCCAGCTAGCAGGTTGATCAAACATCAGGCTCTAGATTTCCACTGTGAAAAATGTATTATCTACAAACATAGAAAGCAATAATTGTAATTTAAATGAACATATAAAGGAGAATGTTTCCTCCAGATCACTGCAAGAACGGAAAAAAATCAAAATCGCAAACTTGAGTGACATCCCTGGACTTGGCTGACCAATGCCCATCCCGCCTTTCAGGGAACATGAGACATGAAATTGTCAATAATGTCAGTAATTGGCAATTGTCAGTAATTGTCCATTTTTTTTCACCTACACCTTGGGTACCTTGGGTAACACCTGCGTACCTTGGGTAAATCAACTGCAATGGGATCCCTGGAACTCCGAACTCGGCAAGGGAAAACTCAGGTAGCGTCCAACTACTAAAGAGCCTTTCCTTTCTCTTCTCCCGCCTAACTCCAAATTGCAATTCCTGAAAAGCGGGGGGAAATGACTGAAATAGATAAGGTAACCAAACAGAACTTCAGATGGTTTTCTAGCCCAGAAATGCACTGGCATGCCACTTGTCATGGCAGGTTCATTCAGCCATTGCAGACCTTCATAAGACACTTCCCTAATTAACTGCTAGACTGTATTTAATTAAGATCACACCTGTAATATCACATTATAGCAATCAGAGTCTTCTTTGACTAGAAAATATTAGGACTGTAAGTGCTTTATTTCTTAAGTTATCAGCTCATTTTCACTACACATTGGTAATATCTCATGGGACTACATTCTGGATATAGTTGCACTGCTGTAACCTGTAATTAGTTTAGTTTAAAAATACACTACTAAAATCAGAGTCTTTTAAAACTTTAACCCAGCATTGGGGCTATAAACATTGACAGAACAAAAATTATATGACCCTTATGCAGTAAATATGACTTTTATTGACTCCTTTAAATGAGGAATGTTGTCTAGAAAGCTTTCAATTCAGATGCCTCTTGAGAGGCATATTTAATTTCCCATTAACCAGATATTTTAGAAGAATTTTACAGTAGCTAGAATTGCTATATAGATATCAATAAAAATTACCAGAGCAAGAGACAGATCTCAGAAATATATATGAAAAAAAAATGGTACAGTGTTTTCTTAGTGAAAATGTAATTGGCTCAAGAAATCTTCGAAGTTAAAAAGTCAAGTTAGTTGCCCAATTACTGCTGAAAGCTAGCAGACATCAGGCACCTTTGTGTCTTTGAAAGTTTCTTTTTTAAAGTCAGTTTTAGTTACTTCAGCAATGACAGCTTTAAGCATAGACTATGTACAAAATCTAGACCTGTACTTCTATATCTTGGTAATCTAGACCTGTACATATATATCTTGGTTTTCTTGACTAGCTACATGCATTTTTCCTAGTACTTCACCAAATTCCTTTTAAAATATGATTAGCAATGCATTTCCTATTAATTCATTAGTGTTCCCAGAGCAAACAGATGGAAAATGATGCAAAATTAAAGCAATGGTCTGTGTCACCATGGCATCACACTTGCTACCTGTTCTGAAGTTGTTGGATGTGGGGGATAAGCAAGGAACAAGTTTTACCCTCAATTTTCATACAAGCTGTGATGCCACCAAAGAATGAAATGCAGAACTAAAACCTCACATGCTAGCCTAGGTTTTGGCTCGTTTATGGTTTAAACAGAAGGCAACAAATTACCTTACTTTGGCTGTCTTTCAAATATTCTAAAGCTGGAGGTCAGTAATTATCCCAGGTGGGCCCTCTTTAATGGTGTTACTGACATATACAAAGTTACCTATGTGCTTAAGCACTACATCAAATCAGAATCCACATTTTCACTATCTTATCCATGCCACTAAAGGCTAACCCACAACTTTCAGCTACGGTATATGCCTGCATTGCCTGGCACAAAATTTTTGGAAAAGGAGCTTGTGCAATCTACTCATTTTATGTCTTTCAAGCACTGAAGTTTTATTTCATCACATTGCACCACATAACCCTCATTCTAGCAAGAGATGTTCTATTTGAAAAAATGTTGGTGAAATATGAACCCATTACTTCTAGTACTGAAAAACAAAATGGATTTGGCAAATCTATCAGTGGGTTAAATTTGCCTGAAAACCTGGTTTTAAGTATCTGGAAGGTTTATTTATCTGGAAGTGTCAATGAAACTTCTA
>JAVCKT010007078.1:0-18948 GCA_032273925.1 Rhynchotus rufescens
TCCAGTCTCCCTCTTGGTTCTCACTTACAGCTCTGATTTGTTACAGATCCACGAAATCAATCATGGTTATGTTTATTAATTCAGATAGACTGAAAGGGAAAACAGCATTTACAACATAATCCTTTGCACCTAAGAAACCTTTAACAGTTCTGTAATCTACTCCTTTACCCTCCTCTCAGGATGAAGTCTAACAAGAAATGCACACCTGAATGGGAGAAGATATTTTTCCAAGTTTGAGAAGTGACCACATGTGGTTTAAAAAAAAACTAGAGCCCCTTCAGAACTGATAACATGAGTTCTGCAACATCTCTCACTTGGGCTAGAGATGCTGGTGGCAGACAAAGCTTTGCTCACCTCCTACAGCTGCAGGAGCCCTGACACAATTTGGTGGCATGCACTAGCATCTGCTCAAACACTTGTTCCTACATATCCAGTGCTGCCAACAGTTGCTGTGAGCGGGGATATCTGACACTCTGCTATTTCCTCCTGCACACATACGTGCACACACACGAACACCCACATTCTGCCTGCTGTGCGTCCTTCCTACATAGCCTGGGACCAGCAAGGGGAGATCTATTTCTGTCAGTGCTGCAGTCAGGTTTCAGCACAAAGTAGGTTGAATTTATACTCCTAAGTAGGCAGCTCCAGCTCTTCTGGAGGCTGGTAATGCTGCCGTATAATGAGCCAATTAAAAAACAACATCACAAAGCACGAGGCCGACACAGCACTGAGTGGAAAGCAGGTTTCAGTTTGTGACACTGCTTCTTCCCTGCTGACAGAATAAATTTGTAACCAAGGCTGAGGACACCCTTCACCACTCACTCAGCTTCACACAGTAATGGCAAGAGCCACTCCAGCCGGCAACTAAGTACATTATTAGCTAGCTTTCACTTCTTCAAATGTCAGTTTTCCACAAAGAAACAGAGTTACTGGTGCTGTCAGATTAGGGCTGAGCAAGAGACTTTTGTTGTTGTGCCTTTAATTAACTAAACAGGGCACCGCAAAGCCTAGGGATACATTAACAGCCTAGCTGTAAGCAATACTTAAGCTACACTCAGAGAGTCACCATTTATCACCTCAGCGAGCCGTCTTGCTCCTGCTTATCTTCTCTGCCTCCAGCAAACATCTCAGCAACCCACTCGGAGCCCTCCCCTTCTTGGGCACGAGCCCTGTACCGTTTCCAGAGCAGAGGAGATACGCAGTCCATGCATACATTATTTAAGGCTCAATTCTTGACAGCTCTTCAACCCTTTTTGCTGGTGATGAGCAATCCTCAGCGCCATCACATGGCAGAAATGCATCTGGTTCTTTGCTAATATTGCAATAAAATACCTGCCAAGATCAATCTGAAGAAAATTCTATGGAATATACCTGTCTGCAGAAGGGATAAGGACAAACCCAGAGTTGGGACAGACTCACCTGTTGACAGATACTCCTTAGTACATACTTGGCATAAATATCCAAGCTAGCTGTTTCTACAGTAACTACTCGACCACCAGACTTCCTGGTGCCCAGCTCATCATCCATGAGATCATCGACGCCTCCAGGGTGGGAAAAGCCAGAGCCTTTCAGTTCTGCATCTCCTACAAGGAAGCAGCAAGCAACACTTAATTACCAAACCCAAAACCCGACCAAAAACACAGCCTGACCTCTCACTGCAACCTCTCCCTACGATCAGCAACCTCTCTGCAAATGAGAGAGAGATGAAGCATATTTATAGCTCAGCCAGAGGGCGGCAGACAAACTAGTCACATATCCACTAAAACAAGTCTTCTCTGCTCTGTAAAGCCAATGCATGTCTATCCCTATGTAAAACAATGTCTCTCACCCATCCCACTATATAAAATAATCAAACGTTTTTTCTTAAAGGTTTGGGCTAGCACAGGTACATACCCAGCACAAACACAGCCTTCAGCACTGCAAACACTGCTCCATCCACGATGCGGTTCTGGGAAGCTGCAAGTAAGTGGCGGTCGCAGGAGGAGCGGATTCCCACCGTGGGTTTGTCTGCAAAGACAACAGAGAAGGGCAGCATCCAGCAAGGGAAAACAGAGGCTCTAGAGCTGCCCAAAATGTATGTCAGACACTTTAGCAGGATCAGACTCAGAAAATCCTGAGGATAGTCCTTCTCCCATCCTTAACAGGAGGTCAATTTAATTAAGTATAAACATAAAGTGCCCATCACACTGGGACCATTGAACCATGACACTCAAAAGGGGAACAGTGCCTGTGTCGTGAACCCCAAGCTCCAGCAGGTCCCTAACCCAGTAATATGGGCTGGGTTCGGAGATCTGAGCAATCAAGACACTGATGAGGAGCCAAGAACACAGCTCCCTGGACTGGTTCCATCACCAGGCAAAAAGGGAGTGCTGTGAAACAGCAGCTTCTGGCACAAAGCTAAGAGGCTGTACAAAGCTATAGACCAGAAAAAGATGTAATCATTCCTCCGGTGGCTTAGTGACGGCAAGGCCACCTCTGCTCATGAGTTCCTGGCCTCCAGAACCTCCTCTCCAAACTGCCTGCCTACCATGGAAATAATGGAAAGATATTGTTCTTTGTCCTCTGCAGAAAGCAGCATATCAGACTCGGCTTGCTCTATTCACAGTAAGCAGAGCATGATCTCTAATCACAGGGCCCAGCATCTCTTTTCTTAGGGTGCAGGAGCCTCGGTGCTCTCACAATAAAGAAAGGCTCTATTTTCATTCACTTACTGCCATCTTGCTGGCACGGGTTCAGCTGCGGAGTCTTAAACAGATGGAGTAAAATCCGGCAGGTCAGACGTGCTCCTGGTTCTGAGTCCTGTTCACTGCAGGCTGTGTAAAGAGGACAGTCAACTTGAGATTTCTCAAGGACTAGGAGGGCTGACTCGCAATCCAAAAGCCATTTCACTGCGTTGCCCTGCAGCAGTCAGTGGAGAAGCTGCAGCAGACTTACTGTATTCACAAATATGGAGCACATGCAACAATTAACATGTGAGTGAGCAAATAAATCAGTATTATTCCTTAAGACATGCACTGCAGGCTGCTCTCTCCATCTTCTCAACTTCAGCCTCTCAGAGACAGGATGCTGCCATCCCAGAGCAAAGCGAGGAAGGCAGGTGGTAGAATAACGTCAGTGACCCAGACTTCATAAGGCAAATTGGTCACCTGGTTGCTCCAGATAAAATGTTAACCCAAACTATGTCTGGAGTTCAGAGCTGAGTACACAGTGAGACACTGTGGTTGGTCACACTTCCCTGTCCTTATTTCAGGTTCTGCACAAACTCCACAGAGTGTGACATGGAAACCAAAAGGCAAGAAACACTCTAAAGCAAAAGGTATAACTCCAAAGTAGCAATACTGTTAAGAGAAACACTGCAGGAATGTTTTGCAAGCATGAGGCTCACAGAATATTTGTGGAGCTCAGGTCTTTGGGAGCATGAAGAATAAGACAAGCTCTCTGTGGGAACGCACTTACCAGCATTGAGGAGAGAGGGGATAGCAGCACAGCGAATCAAGTCCTCCAGCAGCAAGCACTGCCGGGCTATGAGAATGGCAACGAAGGTGGCCAAGGAATCATGGAAAGATAAATCACTGACCTGGAAGAGAAGAGGTAAGTCAGTGACCACAACAGCCTCTGCCTCACTCCCGCCACCAACTTAACTAGGAGCTGGGGGACAGGGGAGTCATAACCCCAGGTCAACATCCATAGTCAACCCAAGTGGCAACAATACCAAAAGGTAGCCCCAATTCTCAAAGCACCCCCCTCAGAACCCAAAGTCCTAGCCCTTGTTCATCTCCGTTTCCTCCCAAGGGATCCCTCCACTCCTGCTCCGACTCTTCCCCTCTGAAGCGTCGGCACTTGCATCGACATTGCAGAGGAGATCATTGAAGCCGCAGGTGCCGTTGTTGGAGGAGCAGCACAGGGCCTTGAGCACACCCAGCCACTCGGCGCTCAGAGACTTGCAGTAGCCGGTCAGCTCAGCACACAGGATAGCAATGTCGTTCACCCTGTACAAAAAGAATAAAATAAATAACAACGGGAGGAGATGAGCACTTTTTTAGACACACACAGGGCCAATAGTTCTGCAAGGGATCCAGCTTTGACTCTGCTTCCAGGAAGGCCACGCATGGGCTATTGGCTTTCTTAGCCTCCCTAAGGATTGTCCCTGTGAAACTCTGCAGGTTTTTCCCTCTCACCTGTCCGGGTCATGGTGTCCCACACACACGTGCATGAGTGCGTTGCACACAAAGCTGTAGCGGTTGGCTGGGTTCTCATTGAGGCTCTTGCCCAGGTTGGTGTACGTAAAGTTAAGTGCAGACGGATTCTCAATAGTGTCGATCATGAACTCGGGTTCCCACAGCATGTTGGAGTCGGACGGCTCCACGTTGCAGTAGATTGTGTTCTTCACCTTAGAGCAGAAGTCACTGAACAAGAGAGGACAGAGGGGTCAGGAGTACAACAGACACGTCTCCAGTGATGTCAGCAACGCAATGCTGTCAAGATAAGCCCAGCCCTGGACAAGCGTACTTGGAGACTTGAGATCAGTTTGCACTACAAAGCTTCTCCCAGAAGAGTGAGGCTGGATCTCTGCTGTGGAAGCACCTGCAAGTTGATACCCCTGAGCCCCTAGCTCAGGCTTTGGTGTTAAAATAGCAAATGCCCCAAAAAGAGTTTGAGTGACATATGACAACACCGCCCAGCATTCTTCCCACCCTAGCAAACTGCCTCAGACACTTTCAGAGCATGAGGTGATGCTCTCTTCAGTGGAACTTCTTCCCATGAATTTGTCTACCTACCTACTTTTTGTATCCAGTAGACTAAGTTCATGCTACGGAATGAATTCCACAGCTTAACTCAAAGCAGGATTTCCTTTTGTTCTGAATCTAACATTTATTTTCAATTCACACTTCTTCACATTGGTTTTGTATGGCATAGTGGCAGTCCATTTTCCACAGCAATCAGGATTTATCAACTTCTGCCAAATCCCTTCAGGTCTCTCCTTCATGAGGGCAGATGCACTCTATGAGGCACAGGCCTCAAACTAGCCACTCCAGACCTCTGGTTATGCATGCACTCAGTCTCCTGTAGACCTTTCCAGCTCCACAATGCTTTTGGAGACAAGGAACCTCAAACCACAAGAGTTGCAACAAGAGCTGCACCTGAATTCTATGGCTGTATAATGATGCCCCCTGTTCTGTTCTGTTTTCCATGCCTTTCCAAACAACACAGTGGCAGGAGAGCAAACCCAGAACCAAGCAGAGCAGGTTCAGTAGTAGTTCAAAGGATTTTTAGAGCTGAACAAGAGTTGAAAACAGCCTTTACAACAAGCCACTCATCAGCCAAGGCCTGGACTGAAATGCAGCCATTTGGCAGGATCAGACCTCTCTATTTTATCTTCTAAGAGTAGGACAAGAGCAAACCTGTTGGGGAGCAAAGGACTGAAGGCAATTTGCCAAAGACTACTTGAAGATCTAACAGCTAACATGGTACAGCACCAGGTCTGCCTACGAAACAGGGACGAGTCCCAAGATTTCAGTTCCCCACTGAGAGGATTTCAGGGATCATCTCAAACAAGACCACAAGCAAAACTTAAGCCAAGACGTCTCGCTGGTCAGCACCCACTGCACCCAGTCTGCCACAGACTCACCTGAAGAGCTCCCCAAATTTACTTTTGAGGTGACTGCAGGAGGTATAGAGGTCGTAGAGATAGGCCAGGATACAGCGCTCTGCTGAGGAGCCATCTGAACGGTTCATGCCATGTTTCACCACCCCACACAGCCTGCAGAGAGACAAAAAACACTGCAGCAGCACGAAAAGAAAAATTCAAGGAATATAACATCATTACAGAAGTGTCACCCACACTTCCCCAGTACACAGCAGAAGTGCCCACTGGGTCATGTACCCCATTCCCTGCAGATTCTGCAAGGCGAATCTTCAGGCACAAAATTGCTGCCTTTTGGGAAACATCCCTGCCCCTTAAAAATCCCAAACAAATACTGGATTTCTTTCTGCACGGTGAGGGGAAGCCTCCCTTACCCTTCAAAGACCTGAGCCATCTGGTCCTGGTTCAGGATAAGGCAGGAGTGGTAGTGCCGCAGCACGGCCACGATGCACAGGCACAGGCTGGTGGTGTAGCTGCCAACAAGGTCGGAGGATTTCAACAGCAGTTCTGCCTCCACCACGCTCAGCTCATTCAGCAACTGCACCCAAGGACAGAAAAACCCTTCAACAGCCACAGGGGTAAGGTAAGGTCAGAAATGGAGCAGGCACACCGTACCCACAGCCTATAGGAGCGTACCCACAGCCTACAGGACCCGCCAGAGCAGGGTCTGGCGGGTGCTTTTTGCCTACATATGTACCCCAGGAACAGGTAACGCTCAATACTTAGGCACAAGGTCTCACACAGGCAGCACAAGACGCCTGCCAGCGCTTGGCTTGGCTAGCAGAGGCAGATTATGATTGGGGCCATATGGCAGCAGGCAGTTTGTTTGGTGCTTATGTCCTTCCACAAAAATCATGCTTTTTAAGGCTAATATCCTCAATTCTATCAGCACCCAGTGGACATGTAGCATAGCCAGCCAGAAATGGCAACAGTTTTAGCAGGATCCAGAGTGCAGCCTGCACTGCCGCCTGCCAAGCATCCTTCCAGGACAGTGACATGGAGAAGTCACCAGAGACAGATGACCCCCTTCTTGCTCAAAACAAGACCCTGCTGCAGCCAGAGACAGAGCTGCAAAGCAAGTCCTCTAAAGGCAACCTTGAGCCTCTGCAAAATATAATCCCCAGGCCAAGATGCCTAGGACTACCAGCCACAAACCACCTATTCCTAGCAGTATCCACCTAATGTGACCACCTAATCCGACTGCTTTCACGACACAGGTCGGAGAGCCACCAGTGATCCCTGCTCAGGCAGCGCTCCCGCCTTTCCGGCTGGTGGACCCATCCCAGGAAGTGCTTGGGCACTGCACTCTTACCTGGATGGCAAAGTCGATGAGCCCACTGATATTGAGTGAATACTCCATCAAGTCAAAGATGAACTGCACGTGCTGCACCAGAGGCAGGTGGTATGACATGCCCAAGGCAAAGCTGGTGATTTGTTCCAAGACATTGCGAGATACCTACAAGTGCAAAAAGATACATGGTACTAACTATCCCTATAGAAGCTCAGGCCCTTTCCCTTCAGAAAGCTGCAAAAGGACAGTCAGGGCCCAAGGAGAAGGGCATTCTGGAGAGCCTCCTACCTGAGATGTGACTTGGTGCTGATCAAAGTGAGAAAGATGCTGAAACTTAGCAAAGATATCCTCAGCTGTTGGGAATGCTTCTGGCTTGCTCTTCTTCCTCTTCTGGCCTTCCTCCCCACCTGCCAAAGTTGGGGAGGTCAGAAAACACTACTAGACTACCTTGCTCACCATGAGATGACTAGAAATTGGCCATCAGCAACTGCCATGCCCGCACCACCACCATCTCCTGACATGCAACACAGTCATAGCCCAAATACAGTCCTTAAGACAAATAAGCACCATCTTGAATTCACCTCAATCAGCCACCGAGGAAGAAATTTCTAACTTGGGAATGTCACATTAACATCTAGTTTAATGCAAGTAAAACTGTTCCCTAGAGAACTACATTCTTTTTCAGATTTCTATGGCCTTCCTGATAAAGCCAGATGTTCTAGTTGAGATGCATTCAGCCTCAGAACTTCCAAGCTTTTTGGCCAGAGCATCTCCTGTTTTAAAGGATTATCTTGCTACCAAGTTCCAAGCTGCTTTTCCAGGAACAAGACTGAACAAGAGTTAAATAATAATAATTTTTAAAAAATGTAACTAACCTCTGCTGATGGAAATTAGAGATTGTCCATGTTTTTGGCACAGCTATCCAAGTCTTATACTCTATGCCTTTAGTGTGTGCCACAAGCATAACAACATGCTACATTTAACCAAAGTCTTTGCCTAACATACAGCAAGTTCTCTTGCTTCTGTACAATGGTCTCACTGCAAGAACAGTCTGAAAACAACAAGTTTTAGACAGGGTCTCACTCTGAACTTGATATGCCTTAATCCTCTTGTGAAGAAGGCGAGTTCAATTAACTGGATATTGTTAGCAGGAAACTAAGCCTTAGTTGCTGCTCAGGATGGTTGAGAACAGAGGGTCATTTCAGACTGTCAGTGACTAATAGGACTTACCAGGCATCGTAGATGATATAAAATCCTTTCACTGTAAGACAAAGGAGTCAGCCAACTGGAAGGGTGCTTTTTTTGTCAGATAGGAGAGGCTCAAGCTCTACTAACCTGTCTCTGCAGTGCTCTTTCTGTTTAAAACTTTCAGAATATCTTTGGTTATTTTCTTGATCGTATGCCGAGCATCATCCCGTTGTTTTCCAACCCCAAACAGAACTACCAACCGTTGGTTACATTCGTGACTGCATGATTCCTCCTGAGGAAACAAGAGAGACAATCACATTAGTAACTACTAGGCTGGATAGCTTAATTTCATTTCACATCCACAGCTTTTAAAAGCAAAAGAAAGCTTCCTCGCCAAGGGATGCTCTGGGAGTAAGCAACGAGACATCTCGGGCAGATTACTCTCCTGCAGCAGGGCAGAAAAGCAGGACTGTGCTCCTTACCCACCAGTACTGGGACAAAAGGGCACGAGGTTCAGTTCTGCTCAGTGAAGCTCATGCCTATGAGCAGTACCTTGTGACAGGAGCACGAGGCAGCAGCAAGGGGGTTAGAGGCAGGTCTCGTACCTGAGGAATAGGAAAGTGCGTTGCGTACTGGATGTGCCGAGGCTGGTAGTACAGCGAGGCCAGCATTCCTTCCGCACACTTCTCCTTCAGCAAAGGCTTTGCTTCCTTTTCAGGATCTGGTTTCTCAGGGGAAGGGCTGGCTTTAGATTCACAATGCATCGGAGGAGAAAACATCTAGGGAGATGTAAGAACAAGACCAGCAGTTATGGAACATGGTCACGCATGCATGGAAGGCTGCATCTGCTCAGGCCTAAAAGGGAGCAGGAAGAGTGAGGACTTGAGAAATATCCTTCTCTTACAGCACTGGGCAAAGCAACGTACTACAGACATCCAGGTTCACCTTCTATAAAGAGCTAAAAACAAAGGGAAATAAATAACCATTAGGATTTGGGAGGTTTTCACAAAATGAGTTATGATCCCACGAAAGCAACATAGTTTTAAATATCACAGTAACCTTGAAAGCACAGAAATGGCTAGAAGAAATTAGGTACTCGGGGATTTTGGACGACCACACGTTATTTTTGCATGGTTTGCAAATGCTTTCAAGCATTCTGCAATCATGAACAATGCTTGAGAACACACTTACAAACAGAAAAAGCAAGGAATAGCAAGAGGCTACCGAGTATGATGGCAGGAGACATGTGCCTCTCTCCCCATTTTGTCAAGAATTTTACTGCCATCAGTATCTGGCCATGGCCACTCTCCTGGCATTACCAAGATCTCCCATTACTTCCCCACTCCCAAGTAGCTGAACACACCCAAGGACACCCAAGCCCAAGGACTGCAGTGACCACCAGGCAGGAGGTCCCAAGAATGTCTGGCCCCTCTACTCTGATGGACCCCAACGTGCAGAAACAGACTACATGGACCTTTTAGTTGCATCAGCTCCCTTCAGATGCAGCCACGTCCAGCACGCTGGCTCTCTGCAGACTGCAAGGGCTCTCACAGAAGCCCCTGGACATACTGACCTACTTACTGAGTACTATGTAGGAGAAACGGCAGGGACGTACCGAAAAGTCTGTCTTCTCCATGTCATCGAAAAGCACGCTGGAGTTGTGGTCGATGTCCATGGACTCGGAAAGACCTGTGTCCTGGGAACAAGCAGGGCTGTTTATGTCTCAGCGACACACCAGGGAACAGGACAGGACCCCTTTACTAGAGTGCTCCACTTTTATGCTGCAGAGAGACAGTGCATCCCTTTACACCGACACCCATCAGACCTGGCAAGGGAGACCCAACTGGATCCACCTATTCCTTTACATTCTCCAGACCATTTCCTACTATTCAGGATATAATCTTCTAACCTAAACGCTAGGAAATAGACCGTAGAAAGAAAAACTAAGAATCACTGGTATATCCTCTGGCAGGTAATAGTAAAAAGACTGCAAAGCTAGCAAGAAGGGGAAAGCACTGCTCAGGGAGGTCCCCTCGGAGGGTTGCTGTGGTGCTTGTGCTCTCACCTCCAGCTTGATGCCACTGTTTCCCTCCGTCTCCTTCCTGTCATGCTCCTCAGCAGGGTCATCGAAGGGAGAGGGCGGGCGAGGGCCATGGGCGTCCATGGCAAGGTCACCCCGGGAGATGAGCGTGCACATGTAGATGTTGTGAGAGAAGACATCGTGCCGGATTAATTCACAGAAGAGCAGCACCAGGTTAAAGAACTCCACCTTCTCGTTTTCCTTTGCAGGATCAGCTGCATGAACAGCACAGGCAGTATTATTAAAGCTTCTCTGCAACACTAAGCCTCACCAGACACCTAAACTATAACCAGAGAAGGTGCTTCTAGAGATCTCAATATGATAAGAATGTCTGATATGCAATTCTGAGAGTAGAGCAAGGGCAGAGGCCAGAAAGCTCAGCTTGATCAGGCGGTAGGTAAATAAGTAAGCAGTTTGCTAGATAGTCTCAGGAGCCAGAGAACAGGACTTTAGACTAGAAAGGCTATTCTCGAGTGTACAAACACAGCACCTCAGCATTATTAACTGTAACCTCTCTGCCTTAATTTGTTTGTAGTACATCCACTGAGAGGCTATTTCAAAGCTTTGTCATTTACTAGTTAGAAAACACCTTCCAGTTTTCAGCTGGAATTAATTCCCAACTAAGTTATATTCATTTATTCTTGGCCAACACTCTCTGAACAAGGACATTCCTGCATTCCCTTCTGGCTACTTTCCCACACTCTCCAAGGCTTGGTCTGTATGGTCTGTATTGCAAGGAAGCCAGAAAGAGAATCTGGGTACAAACAAGACTTATACTACAAAATAATAGCATGCACGTCCAGAATTTTGCAGGACAGGCAATGCTAGAGGGAAAGTGGGAGCCCATGGGTTCTTATTACATACTTAGCATAGGAGCTTGAGTGTCGAGGAACTGCATAAGGACATCCTGAAAGACAGGAGCACTGGCGGCTGAGAGCGAGCCTGAGGAGATGGAACCCTTCTCATCCACAACTTCAGAGTCTCCACACCTCTGGAGAAAGGGAAAAAAAGTTCAGGCTCTCAAGACTATCTTCTTATCTTGCACTTACAGGAAATTCATCATCATCCAGAGATTTTGATGAACTACTGCAGTGTCCCCAGATGCTAGTACTTCTGGGCTCAGCTACCCATCCCTAGACGCATCCAAGAGACACACAAAACAGCACCACATCATGGGCTCATTTATGATCTACTCTGGGTTAGACAAAGCAAAACCATAGCTAAGAAGTACTGTACAGATGAGCCTGTGCCTGTTGCAGGAGGGCAACCACTGCTCTCCTTTACAGCTATTAGGTTTCCACTAAGATTAAGGACTTACCTCAGCTTCTATCTCTGCCTGACGCTTTTCCAGCAGCTTGGCCACGACCATAGCCCTGTGGCGCCCCGACCGCTTGTAGCTGACAGCCCATTCGCACAGCAGGGCCACCACTGCATCATCATCTGGGGAGATCTGTTCAGATACAAGCACAACAGTGAGACTGAGCCAAATAAAAGAGGTGAGTCGCCCCAAGGCCTCAGGTTAGGCACGACAGGGAGCCTACTGAAGTCTGCTAGGTCCCCTCCCTTACTATTGCAGTGGAGAGATGCCAAAGTAGGACCCTCCTGCTTTGTACTACTTTCCAAAGACACTCCGCTTTGGAACATGGGGTGAGCCCCTAAACAATCTGCAAGCTGGTGTTTCTTCACAAATTCCATCACTTCCAGCAACACATCTATGGGTTGCTAATCTTAGCACAAATGGGAACACAGTTTCTTGACAGTATTATACCCAATATGGAAATTACCAGTCTTGCAGCTCGTTTCCAGGAACCAATGCAGTAACTGGTGCACTGAGGTCTTACACATCACAACTGTGTCAAGCTAAGAACTTGAACTGCGAGCTCGGAGGCTGCCAGGAAGCAGCTGCCAGCCCCAAATCTGGCAAGGGCAGCATTTACTGTTCTCAGACACACAGCATGTCTTTACCATCAATCTGCTATCTGGACTCATGCCTTCTGTAAGGAGACTCCTCAGCCAGCTGTGTGCATTACCTCAAGCCTAAACACATTTGTTAGCAGAAGCTCAGACTAGTGTCCAGATCTTCATTCTCACTTCAGTGAAGATGCCTCCCCAGCACATCTCTTAAGGCAGTCTCCCTAACTTAAGGCTACACAAAATCTTTTTCAGTGGTGATCACATATCTCAGCCAGAGGCCACTAGCTTGGCAGCCCTCTGCGGATACAGGACAGGATCCATGGAACATAAACCAGAACGTAGCCACTACCCATGACCAGGACCCAGTAGCAATGTCCAAGGCACCTCATGACTGTCTTTGGTTGGACCCAGCCCAAATATCCTGTTATATAAGGAATCCAAAGAATTGCTGAAGTCAGATCTTTCAAAGCTGTGACTGTCCAGAACTTCTAAAGTGTGCAAGACACGGCCAATAGTGAAACCTAAAACAGAACAAAGAGAAAGGTAAAAGCTTTGGTGAGCTCGTGGTCCAGGAGACAGTTCAAAAGAGCGCAGAGAAAGCTGTACTGCTCAAGCAAGGGCCGATCCAGCTTAGTGTCCCGACTCATACAGTGGCCAGTAACAGATATTAGGGGGAAGTATAGAGTATGGCAAGTACACAGGACTGTATAGTTTTCTGGTACACATTTCAAGCTTCCAGTAATAGATACTCCTACTATGTTGAGAGGAGTTGACCCATGCAAGATTTGGCATTGAGAAAAGAAATTAAAAAAGAGCTATTTGGTTCTCTTCATTGCTGACAAACTGAACACCAGCAAACTGAAAAAAACTTCCCATCTGGCCACTGTTTGCTTTCTTTTCTAGGGAATACATAGAACAGGAGAGAGAAATTTTAGCCTGGAGCAAGTTACCTGCTGTGGTTTCCTGACACTTGTCAAATGACCAGCGAACCTCCACAGCCTGGCCACGTTCCTTTATCTGCTGCTCAATTTCACGGAGCTTTGCCCGAACCTAAAAAGCAAAAGACTGGCATAAGCATACAATAAGACGCCTTAGAAGTGTTGGGTAAGAAACAGAAAAGAAAGAGCATGACAGCAGACCTACTCAGCGTTAGATTTTGTCCATCTCCCAAGGACATCACTGCCTTGTATAGAGCAGAAAGGGAGCAGTTAACTCCTCAGGAGTGAGAAGGCATCTCTGGCTATGCTCACCACACAGCATGAAAAGAAAATCCTAGATGAACTAAGCCACAGCTAATATCCTGGGCCACCTTTTCTGAAGGCTGCTCACCTGCTGTGTAAAGGCTGAATTGCCCCCTGGCATGGGCAAGTTGGACGGGGCTATTGGCAGGTGGTCCAGTGGAGAGCCAGTCTTTATCCTGCTGTCGGTCAGTGAGTAGTGCCACACCAGGGCACTTGGGCAACACAGAATTATACTCTGCAGCAGACAGAAAAATCAGTATCATTGAACAAATCCAGGTCAAAACATTCAAAGTTAGGTTACTTCTTACAGAAATACCACTCCTCTATCCTGCTGTCCAGAGACAAACTTCCCCACAAAAGTAAGTATTTGTACAGATTGATGTACTTGTTAAGCTCTGAACGAGTCTTTGGGCTAAAGACCACACTAGGACTGAAAGGAATAAACTAGTATTTTTGCTGGATTAAATTTCTTGGCCTAGATACGACCAAGAAGCCAGGGCAAAATTCTAGGTTACTCAAAAGCAGCAACATGTTGCTGCAGGGTTCCCTGCTCCTTCTAGAGTGACTGTATTTCCTATGGCTCGCACTGTCAGGGCACTCTCCACTCCTCCTGGCCCAGGTGCAGCATTTTCACCACTCATTTATGACATTCACCAACAGTAAAGCACGAGAGAAATACATGCGTCAACAGCTCCAATCTCATTACATTCTTTCATAATGACAATGATTATATATAATGATTATGGTGATTATAATAACAATACTATTACAGGTGTGCTTTCATTCTTTTATGATCTCGTACAGACACCCACATAAACACAGACAAATAACTTTGCTGAACAATTCCTTGGAAACACCCCTACAAGCTCCTCGCTCACAAGGAGACAGACGTGGAGACAGGCAATCAAGGCTGCTATAAGCACTTCAAATCAAAGAGCTCCCAACATCTCTAACACCTGGGTAAATTATGCACGCTCCTAGAAATGCCTCTGTTCTTCCAGCCAGACTCTACCCAGCTCCATCTTCCAACTATTAGTTCTTGTTTGTCTTAAGCCTTATTTGCAGGCTGGAAAATCCACAGATCTTCTAGCAAAAGTTTTCTTCTGATATTTGCTAAAAAGACCAGACCATCATTGACCAAGCTTCTTAGCTGGGTTGTATTCAGACCCCAAGTCAGATGATTCTTCGAGGTGTATTTGCCTGCATCTTTTCCCTAAAGTAAGCTCCCCAGACCCCGCCTAGATTCCAAACAAAGGGTTTTTTTATATATATATTCAAAAGCCATGCTTCATCACACAGAAACTAGAAAAAACATTTTGAAGTGACTACAGAACACTTAATAAAAACACAGGGAATTCTATTTAACATCCCCCCAACCCCTTGATCTCTAGGCTCTTGCAGACAGATTCCTAATTCTAGCCAACTGCTTCCCAGGAAGGGATGCACCTGACCTGGTCACTCTCCTCTTCAAGGAGAAAGAGGCACAACCATGAATAAACCCACTAAAATAAAACTCATCTATCTCCCTTTGACACAAAATACTTGAAGGACTGAGTTCCACAGGGACACAACAGTACTTGCCCTTAAACATCTCTCCTCAATAGTGACCTCATCTCTCCTCAATCTGTGACCTTCTCTTCCTGCTGCAAACTATGACTATCTGTTGAAAATCTGCACCTAAAGAGTTTGGAGTCAATCCTTTTCATAATCTACTACCACTCCAGAAGCAAGGCCATACAAACAGCATTAAAATCAATAAATACAAAGCACTCTCTCACTTCTGCCACAATTCCTTTCCCTGGATGACAACCAGTTGTCAAAATACAAAACAGTAAAAGAAACATCCCTTTCATTTCCTCTCCTGCAAAACTTCCCAAGGTATCCAAAGCATCTGTTAGCAGAGCCAAAGGCTTTCCAGACCTCGCCACACACAATCATTAACCCCAACACCTTTAATTCACCGGCACCCTCTTCCTAGGACAATATTCAGTCCACTCAAGTCATTTTTCTCATGTAGGTCAGTTACCAAACACCGTAGCACTGGAGTTTGGTGCTAAAGCTCTGGAGCACCTCAGCTAAGAGTTTCTATTTGTCATGATTGGAGATTTTCCTTCTTGAAAAGTTCTTTATTGAGTATTTAATGATTTTTCTGTGGTGGCAGAAAATATAACCCATCCCTGGCACCCCTGCTGTATTCAAGCCTACCTGGAGGATGCAGCTGAGCCCATACACCACGGGCCGGTGCTGAGGGCACTGCAAGAGGTCACTGAAGGGGCTGGGGGGAGGATTCCCGGCAGCTGGCTGAGGGGTGGGAGTTGAAGGAAGAGCATTCCCAGGCTGTGTGGACAGGATGTGCGGG
Organism: Rhynchotus rufescens; assembly: GCA_032273925.1. NCBI lineage: Eukaryota > Metazoa > Chordata > Aves > Tinamiformes > Tinamidae > Rhynchotus > Rhynchotus rufescens. The sequence continues at coordinate 15,718 of JAVCKT010007078.1, forward strand.
GGGTGCCCACCAGCCCCATCCAGCTGCATAGCGAGCCTGCGGGTGCAGAAGTAGGCCAGGCGTCTGGACAAGTAGGCAGACTGCACAAACTCTCCAGAGTACTGCAGGGAAAGAGGGACAAATATCCTGGTTACGAGCAACACGGGAAAAACCTCTGACCCTCCCACAGCCTGGGTTCTGTGGCACTGCCTTGCAGAGATGGTTGCTTCCAGAGAGCTCCTTGGCAAAACTGTCACTCCTTGGCTACTGAGCATCAGAGAAACTCTCCAGATGCTCTGCTGCAGCAGGGACTTCGTGCACCTCCATCTACCCACATCCAGTTTTCCCTGGGACTGGAAGCCCTGGCTAGAATATGTTGTGACAGAAGGAAAGAAAAGGCATTTCCCTGCAGGAGTGGACAATGAATCCCAAGAAACTCACTATCACAATTTAGGCAGGGATTACCAGGCTTACAGTAGAAAAACATGGGAAGGAAGGAGGGGAAAAAAGGGAGAAAAAATAAGAAAAAGAAAAAGAAAAGCAAGACAAAAAAAAACAGAAAAATAGAAGACATCAGGACAAAGACTTCATTGCATTAGCTGCCAAATGACAGTCGAATAGAAGGTCACTCCCTAGTGTTCTCACAGCAAGATAGTTCATCATCCCTTAGGCAGCAGGGAGGGGACTGACAACAGAGGAAGTCGGTGCTCTCCTGAAGCCAGATGGACAAGTTGTTCTCACCCGCAGCAGCAGGGGCAGGAGCATTTTCAAAAATTCATCTTCTCCTGATCGTATCTTCTCAAAGCACTCAAGGACCCAAGTCAAGAACTCGTGGCGGTCCAGCATGCCATCCTGCACACAGACAACAGCAGAGCAAGTGGACAAGAGTACAAGCAACACCCAGTGAGGCAGGGCAGATCAACAGCAGCTATTTGCTTTCTGAAAGCAGAAACACCCTAGAAGTTTCCACAATCCTGCACTGTGTTCCACCATCCAGCTTAAAACCACATCCAGGTGGAATCTGTTTGTAAAAGCAGCATTTTCTACGCAAATAATTCCCTTTATGTAACTTTTCCTTAGTGACCCCTGCCACACACACCCGACAGCTCCCGAGTCCCTCACCTGGAACATGAACATAGCGAGTTTCTCATTGTAGTCCCACTGCTTCAGAGCCTGTTCCACCTCTTGGGGCATGGGCCCGGACGGGGAGCCGCAGCCTTGCCCGGGCAGCTGCCTGTAGAACTCGGCAATTTTCTGCAGCTGCTCCGACAGGTACTTGGTGATGATCTGTGTCCACTCTGGAAAACAGGTTAGAAATGAGCACAGCAGCTGAGAGGAACAAGGCAAGAGCTGGCTGGTGACACACCGACATCCAGAAACTTCCTACTGTTCAAGAAGGATGGAAACAAAGAGATCAGACTTTGCCTGCGGACTGGAGGTGGCAGGGAGGGAGGACAGTGCACTGAAACAGTGAACACAGGGGAGAAAAAAAAAATGTGTGTGAGGAGGAAATAAAGTCACATTGTCTTTAAACATGAAGTTAGAATTAAAGATTCCGTTAAAGCTGTTGTTGAGAATCAGCAAGTGGAGAGAAAAGGCTTTCCAGCAGGGAGCAGCACTAGGCCAGACTGATTTAGCATCCTTAGTAATCTGACAGATATCAGAAACATTGGAAAACAGTCTGAATTTGTTCCCTAATCTGCTTCACATGCCAGGGTAGAGTAATGATCAGTTGGTCTTCCTAATAATTATTTTTACTAAATGTAACAGTGTAAGAGACAAACTTAATACACAAAAATGACAACACAACTACACTCTTCTGGGACAATGAAGTTGACAAAAGCCAAAATAAAATATGCAACATTCTGAAACAAACAGTTTTCAAAGAATCAGCAGTAGGACCAACATTCAAAGACAGGGGAGATTAAATGGAATAAATATATCTAATAAACCGGTCAACCTCCCATAACAGAATTAAGAAGCCTATGTAATATTTAGACCTCAGCTGTTAATAATGTTTTTTAAAGGAGTGTGGTCAGACACTGTGGTGACAGCTGTACAAAGCAGAAATCAGACAGGGGTCCTAGACTGCATTAATCTGGAGCAGGCCAGAATACAAAGGATGTTAGAGAGAGGACCCAGTAAGGCCTAAGAAGACCAGAAATGCAAATAGGCAACGATACCTTGGAGTTCTCTGGGAAACACACTTGCCAACTCAGGAAGAAACTAATCCAGCTAAGTGGCACTTCATAAAACTAGAAATCTGGAAATGTTAGAAGATGAGCAGCTTATGGGGCACGAAGGGAACAGCAGGACTAATGGGAGAACAAGAAAAGAGGTAGGCAGCAGTAAGGAAGTATTTCCTGCTACCAAGACTTACTTTTCCACACAGCGCTCTCACAAGTGGGCCCTGACAGCTACAAACCCAAACTCCAGTTTTTATTCAGCAGGACACAAGTTCACGTTGATTTCTAGGCTATGTCTCACTACTCAAGACCAGCCTGAGACAGGAACTCCAAGGCCAAGCAAGAGCAGGGTGCCAGGGAAGGTGCTTACCAATGAAGGGATCGATGACGTGCCGCTTTTTCACCTTGGTTTCTGTGATGGCAGCATAATAGGCACAAGTCATTTTGATGAGCCAGGCTGCTCTCATCACCGGGACAGTGTATTTTGCCAAATAACCAAAGACCTCTTCCTTCTTGCTAAAGATGGGCACCTGCAGTGATGGAGAGGGGGAAAACAACAAGTCATGGCTTAGATAAGAAGGATTCCAAAACAACCACACATCCTATAGGCTCTGTGAACTGTGCAGAGAAGGAAAAAGCACCATGTTGCTCTGTATTGCAAGAGACCTTCTGCAAAAATCCATTCTGGGTCAGAAAGCGACAAAACCAGAGTTGGGGGTCAATGTAACCAGAAGCATTAAGAAATAAATTGAAAGAAATAGAAAAAAAAAGAGTTGCATCCCTGTAAATCCACAGCCTAAAGCCTGCAGGCAGCTCTGGTTATGCAGAGTGGATATGGGCAGTGAAAAAGGCACAGACTAAGGCCCGAATCAGAAGCTCTGAGTATCTTCTACACAAGTGCAAAGTGAAGAGATAGAATGATTACAAAACTTGAGGCCTGTTTTGTTTACAGAGTCATAAAATTACAAGTGGCCAACAGAACAGAGTCAGGAAAAGGAAATTTAATATTTATATTAGGAATAAATTCATTAACCCAAGCTTCAAATTTCAAGACACAGTATTGAGG
>JAVCKT010007081.1:0-10870 GCA_032273925.1 Rhynchotus rufescens
GAGGGTCTATAGGGCCCGGGGGGGGGAGGAGGGGGGGTCTATGGGGCCTAAGGGAACTATGGGGTGGTGGGGGGCGGGATCTGTGGGGCATCTGTGGGGCCCACTGGAGTCTATGGGGCCAATTGGGGCCTATGGGGCGTCTGTGGGGCTGGGGGGCGGTCTATGGGGCGGGTTATGGGGTTGGGGGGGGTCTATGGGGCCTAAGGGAACTATGGGGTGGAGGGGCGGGATCTCCCGCGGCGCTGCCCCCTATTCCGGCGCCAGCCCCCCCGGAACCCGCCCCATCGCGGTGCCCAGGCCCCGGGGCCGCCCCCGCTGCCCCTCCCGCGGGCCCTGCAGCGCGGGGAGGCTCCGTGACCCCCCCCCCGCCTCCCCCCCAGGTCCTCCTGGTCCCCCCGTCCCGGTCCTCCTGCCCCCGCCCCCCCCCGCGCTCACCATGAAAATCCCTGCGCTGCCCCGGGGCCGGCCGAGCGGAAGCGCCGGGGCGAAGGGGGGGCAGCTTCCGCCCTCGCGCGTCACTTCCGCCGCCGCCGCCGCTCTACCCCTCCCTGGAGGGTGCGCCGCTGAAATTCTTCCGATGTCCCCAGTGCGGCCGCGGAACGGCAGCGGCGGGGCGCTGGTTGCGGCCGGAAGCGGCGCGCGGCGGGGCGGGCGGGCACCGTGAGGGCCGGGGGCGCCGCCCGGGCGGCCGGGCCCAGCGGGGCCGCCTCGCGCCCCGCAGCGGCGGCACGTGCAGCGCTGCGGCCCCGAGACCCGCCGGTACCGCCTCGTCTATCGGCCCTCCGCCTCGCGGGCCCCGTTGCGTTACCGTGGGCCGTGCGGGACGCGGGCGGGCCGTGGGGCGAGGCCCGGGAAGCAGCGGGGCCGCGCAGGGGCTGGAGCGGGGCCCTGCGGGGGGCCGGTGGTCTGGGAGGGAGAGCGGGAGGCCCCGCGGGGAGGCAGGCGGTGCCGGGGCGCTGCGGGGCGGCTCTGCGCGGTCACCGGGGTGGGACGAGGGGAGACGGCCTCAGGTTGCTCCGGGGGAGGAGAGCTCCAAGGTGGGAGATGAGGGAAAACGCCCGCACTGAAGGGGCGGTGAGGCCCCAAGCAGTGGAAGGGGCAGCGGGGGAGTGACGGGCCCTGGTGCAGGTCAGGGCCCGGGTCGAGCGCTCGGCCTCCCCCAAAGGCTCTGCGGGAGACATCGAGCTCGGCGCGGAGGCTGCCCGTGCCCAGCGCGCCGCCCTCCCGCCTCCCCGTTCCGCGGCGTTTCCCGCAGTGATTGCTGCCTTCTTTCCTCCCTCCTTCCCCCGGGCAGGCCGTGAAGATGTTCAGCGCGAGCCAGTCGTCCAAGGCGCAGTTCCTGGACAAGGCGCGCCAGGCGCGGGAGGAGCGCCGCGAGCTCAAGGAGCGGGAGCGCGCGGCCACGCGCGCCCAGGCGCTGGCCAGGGGCTTCCTGTGCCGCCGCCGCCTGCGCCGCCGCCTCAGGTGTGCGCGGAGCCCCCCCGTCCCCCCCAGGGCTGGGGGAGAGCGTCCCCCTGTCCCCTCGCAGCCAGGGCGAGGGGCCTGCCCTTTAACTGCCTCTCCTCCCTTTCCTCGCTTTCCTAGGAGAGAAGTTGAGGAATTCTTTGAGGCGAATGAGCCTGGTTCGAGTAGAAGAAACGCTCTTTCTGTCTTCAGAATTGCTAGGAAGCTGCTGTTTGTGTTTAATCCCCAAGAGGACAAAGAGGTAAGGTTGTTGCTCTGAGATGGTTTCTTTCTTTGGATTGCCTATTTAGCGCCCTAAGTATGTTCAGGTTGTTGACTAGTAACCGTGTGGGTTCCTTCGGTTTGTCTTGGCTTTGGAAATTTGATCTGTCTCTTGCTCCTTGCTGGAAAGGAGTGAGAGAGGTGTCTGAGCTACAGCTGCGTTTCCAGCTGTGCTGAATTTGTGGTGTCAGGTGGAGCTCTTTGCTGTGTGTCTGTCTCTGTGAGAAGAGGGTATTTGCCCCAGGGACACATTAGGGCTATTGTAAGTAAAACAACTGGAAAATGAAGGTCTATATTTAAATTGCAGAAGCAGTTCATGCTTGGTTGGCAGAGGGAAAGTATTTGGTTGGCTTTTTTTTTTTTTATCTCTATCTCAAATAAAATCTTTCCTTTTGAGGAAGGTATAGCATATGTCTGTTCTCTATTCTATATGTCTGTTCTGCTTCTCTTCTGCTCCCCGTTCCTGCAGCAAGGCAGTCCCTGGCTGGGCCAAGCATGAAACTGCTTGTTTCTGGAGAACCCCCTCGTTAGGAGAACAGAGCAGTAAAGTTCTGTTTTCAAAGACAGGCTTTGCAGCTTGTGAGCTTTTGGTTAATGCAACTGGACTGAAATGGGAATTAAGGAGTTCTGGGTGCGTGCTGCGAGTTCACTGAGGGCCACAATGGCCCCTGGAAGAGCAAACTCCAGCAGGAAAGGTGCTTTTCCTGGCTTCAGGCCATGCTGCCGAGGGAGGCAGGTTGTCTGCGATGGCTGAGAAATTCCTGCTGTTGAAGTGCTGGGTTCCAGGAGAGAGCTCTTCTGCTCAGCTGTAGCGTGAGATGTAGAGGTGCTCTCAGAGCAGGAGCTGCTGGCACAGCCCGTGGGAAATATGTGCTTGGAGCTTTGGTCTGATTCCGAGGTACTTTGCTCCTTGTGCTCTCTTCTGTGCTGCTTCGAGGACTTTTCCCAAGTACCTCCTAATCTAACTGGAACTCATAGGAGTCTTCTTTTTCTTGCAGAGGTTTGAAAAGCTGTGCCGTTGTATTCTTAACAGTATGGACGTTGAGAATGAGCCCAAGGTCAGTAGGATGTTTTTTTCCTTCATTGGATGTGTGAGATGTCAGGTTGGCAATGTTTGAATTGGCTTCTGAAAGCCCCTAAGTGTTGCTGAGAGTCCAGGGTGGAGCGTTGGACGGGCTCCTCAGGACCTGTCTGGAATTCTCGGTCTGTGTATAGCTATAAAAGGTAAAAATCAGTTTGTATGCTTTGATCCAGTCAGTTGTGGGGAGAGAAATAACTTGGCCCCACTGCTGTGGTGAGCTGTGCTCTGGGTTCGTTTTGTTACAAGGCCTCTGGTAATTAGTTTTGCTGATGGGTGGCACAAATACCTGTCACAGCTCACATCTGTTCCCTGCCCTCCCAGGTGTGGTATGTGTCGCTGGCGCTCTCCAAGGATCTCACCCTCTTGTGGATCAAGCAGATCAAAGACATTTTGTGGTTTTGCTGTGAATTTCTCAAGCAACTTAAGGTAAAAAGAAATAAACTTCACTCTGTTTTGTCTCACTGCATCTCATAGTTCTGCAGGGTGGCACAGAAACAGCTTCATTTTAAGCACCGATGTTTGTTATTGCAGCCTGACATCCTACAAGACTCCAAACTAGTCAATTTGCACCTCACAATGCTGGTCACCTTCACGGACACATCGACGTGGAAAATCCTTCGGGGAAAAGGTGTGTTCATTCAGTGTGTCCTTTTAGAAGTTCATTATGTTTCAGTCGCTGATTTGGGACTTGCTTTTAAAACTTGCTGAGTGCTTTTTCTGCACCCTACCTTCTCCCCACAAAGGTTCATTATGGTTCTGTGCGTGCCCAAAGCACAGAACAGGCAGTAAGGAGCCCCTTGGCGTTAGGGAAGGTGGAACAGCAGCAGCTCCATGTTCTCCCAGCTCCCCAAAGTCACCCACACCAGAGTGCTCAGAGTGTAATATAATGTGGCTTCAGCTCCGGGGCTTTTGTGGGAAATACACATAGAAGAGTTAGACGTGTATAGAGAAGGAACATGACTTGTAGAGCTGAAATGATCTGTTCTGCTGGAACTTGCTGTGATACGGTTTAGTAACATCACTGTTTTATCCTTGAAGGAGAAACGCTGAGGCCTGCCCTGAACCACATCTGTGCAAACATCATGGGACACCTCAATCAGAAGGGATTTTATTCTGTGCTGCAGGTCAGTCTGTGGCTGGTGCAGTTAATGCCCCTGTTTATTCAAAAGAAACCCAGGCCTCTGCTGCTGCTGTTCTGAGGAAATTTTTGTGATTTCTCGGGGCATGTGTCAGGCAGGAGGTGTATGTGAAGCACCAGCAATTTGTGCTTTTTTAATGTGGTTTCTGTTACGCTGCTGTTAACACGAAACTCTTCAAGTGCTGCCAAATGACTTGTAGCTACTGTTTCTCGGTTGTTTACTGGTTGGTTGTTCTGTTGCCTCTGAAAATGAGCACAAAGTTCTTCATGAGCAGCCATAAACTTCTTTTTTTTTTCTGATCTCCGCAGTCTTTTTGTTGTTCTTTTTGTTTTGTTTTCCAGATCTTGCTGACTAATGGCTTGGCAAGATCCAGACCGTCTTTGTCCAAAGGCTCTTTAACTGCCATCTTCTCTCTTGCACTGCGGTAAGACAGCCAGAGCTGCTGGGGTGATGTGCAGCCAAAGCTGGGCTTGGGGTGTGTGTTTCTGAGCGTTTGCCTTGGCTCTCTTGTGCCTTTGGGTGTATTAACTGAATGGAAGAAGCTGCTTTAAGCAGACAGCTCATTCCACTATAGCCGTTTTGGATGTAATCCTGTGCTCTGGGTGTCCCTGCTTGAGCAGGAAGGCTGGACTAGATGATCTCTAGAGGTCCCTTCCAACCTCAACCATTGTGTGATTTTGTAATTTTTTTCATTTAAAAAGGCTGTAGGTCAGTAGTAAGTGTTAGGGTAAGCCTATACATTGGAGCACTCTCCTGGTATGGGAAGTGCCCTTCTGTGGAGCCACCCGATGGGACTGGTGTCCTCAGCATGAGGATGGCCGGGCCACTTCACAGTGAGCTGCTGATGCAGAAGGACCTCTTGCTCAATTCCCAGGAGCGAGTCTTGTCCCTGAATTGGGTCTAAATCTTTCTAATGATCCAGTCATTTCACTTTTAAAAAAGAGAAGGAAAAAAAAAAAGGGGGGAGGGAGGCAAAAAACCACCACCAACAACAAAGCAAACTGCTCCTCTGACCTCCTTGCTGCATGGTTCGTGTGTCTTCATTTTAGAAACCTGCAGCCAGTAATGAGATTTCTTTAAGACTGTCGTGGTTAATTCCCTGTGACTTTCCTCCCATAGCTGTCACTGCTGGGATCATGACTATGTGCTGCTCAATAACAATGGGTGTCCTTGAATAACTCCCTGAACTTCTGCCTAATGAAAATGGCTGCTTAATTACTGGCTTGATGACAGTGGGGAAAGGGGAAACTTCAGAGATAACTGGATAACATTTAAGGTGCTCTGGGTAGGATGGATATTCTTGCAAGAGTAATGTGCTGTGAGCTCTGGCTTACATTCCCTTGAGTCACAATTCATTTTTTATGAACTTGTGATGATAACAGAAGCTTTAGGAAACTTTTTCTCCAACAGCTCCTCTGCATGAGGATAGAATGATTGACCAGTCCAGAATAACATGGTTAGAGTGACTGTCTTGTCCGTGGCTAGGGCAGACTCCTTGCACTGAAGTGTTTTTCTCCCTGTAGCCCTGTGGTTGCTGCACAGTTTTCAGACAATCTGCTGAGATCCTTTCTGATACATATCATGTCTGTGCCTGCTATCATGACTCATCTTGCTACTCTAACACCTGAGGTAAGTGCATGATGTAATAGCACCAGAAGTCCGTGGAATATCACATAAGGCCACTCCTTGTTCCATTTTATCAGCTCTTAAAATAGAGCATTAACGTGTCTGTAGTTTTCAGTTTCAGCTTTCTCTTTGGGAAATGTTTGATCCTTCTACACTCACTACTGTCTTGTTCTAGTACTGCAGAAGTTATTAACACCACAGGGCTGATAGGTCAGACAACCCATGCTGATAATAACACTAGAAAAATATTTCCAGTATTGGACATGTCCTTCAACTGTCTTAGCATAGTGAGGAGAGCTGCTCTTATGACTTTGGTTTAACTTTGAAAGTCAGAGTTCTTCCCTTTTCCACAGGCTGCTTCCTGTGGCTTGGGGAGGGTCATTTAATGCACTTTTCAGTTTCCCCCACTATAAAATGCAAGTGCTGCTCTTTGCACGTTGCGAATGTGCTTTCTGCTCGAGTAGATGTGGTGGTGACTATAACAAGTCAATACTGGCAGGGGTGCATGGACAGAAATGAGACTGGGATATTGTTACGGAGACTTTAACTTGGATGCTTCCACAGCAAGTGTGTCCACAGAAAGCTGCGGTTTCCATTTTAGGCCCAAACTGCTCTTTCAGCTGTTACCTCCAGTGTGTCCATCCTTAAGTCTTATGTGTCACTCAGCTGGAATTTCTGCATGCCTTTGTGCTCCTGTCTCTGTCATCACAGAGGCAGCCAAAGCAGAAGTCAGTCTGTCGTATGGAAAAGGATCGTGGCTGTAAATAGCAAGTTAATCTAATTTAATGTCTCTGCTCCTCTGTGTAGGTCAGTGCAGGCAGGGATGAGCTTTGTGCAAAATGTGCATGTTTTTGTGGGCTGACAGCTGAAGGTTTGTCTGCCACTAGAACATGGCATGGTCACCTCTAAGAGCTTTTTTTGGCCAGCATGAACTCCCACTTGCCTTTGTAGGACAGCCTCACAGGAAAGTCTTGCTCTCTTCAGTGCAACAGTTACAAGCTGCCGCTTTGTTTGGAAAGAACAGGCCATCCAGGTGGCTAGTGGCAGCTCAGGTGCATAGTCTTCTGTCAGGCGCCTCAATTTCACCTGTAGTTTGTAAAACTTTGTCTTTCAGCGTCTGGCGGTGATAGAATCTCACGAACTTTTCCGCAAGTTCATCTTATTTTTAAGTCGTGAGGCCCATTGCCGAGATGTCTGCGTGTGCTTAGAGGGGAGCCACACACTCTGCTTGTTGGGTAAGCACCTGCAGGACTTCTTTCTTACTGGGCTTGGAGGAGAGCCTTGAGATGAGTCTTCCTGCTCCATGGTCAGAGTTGCCTCCAGTCCACTGGTCTGTTTTTGTTTTTATGGTGACTTAGTTGCTTTCTAAAATAACAAAGGAGATTTATTTTAGGATACTGCAAGTATGATTTAGCATTAAGCAATTAAGAAGGTACTTGCAGATGGCAGCAAGGTCAGAGACCTGTTCTGGTGGACGTGTCGTGTCCACCTGTGAGCATTCTCCCTGCTAGCTTTTCCCTTGGGCTGCAGGTGAATCTTGCAGCGTGGCAGACCTGAACCTATCTAACCTGCCTAGATAGATGTGCTGCGAAAATATATGCAGGCAAGGAACCAGAGGAACACTTGGAACACGGGAAATAAATAACTATTGATTTTTATAGCTTGGATGAGATGAGTGGCACCCTCCTGCAGCTTTCTCAGCTGCATATATGACACATCTCTTTGGTGGTTGATGTGTGCTGGAAATGGGCTGCTGTGGGGTAGTCTCCAAAGTCATTATTCCCAGTAACCCTTCTGCAGATTTGAAAAGAGATCATATGAACCCAAACCCCTTACTGTCTGTGCTTCCTGGCCTGCAGCAGGTGTTCCCCCTAAGCCTTTCTGTGCTGGTTGTTCCTCCAGGTAACCTTGTGTTTTTGGGCTCCTTGAACGATAAGGTTCTTGAGGAGGAGACAGCTCATTTTGTGGGTGTGCTCATTCACATGCTCTCCTACTGCCAGAAATATGTTTCACAAAAGAAATCCAACCTCACTCACTGGCATCCTGTTCTGGGCTGGTTTTCCCAGACTGTGGATTATGGGTAAGTGGTGATAGATGAGCTTGAAATCTCTCCCTTCCTCCTTCTCTCCCCGCTCCTGTCTGTCACTCTCGCCCTCCTTATGTGTACATATATATCTATTTATATATATTTTTAAACTGCAATAGTTTCTATGTTGTGAGGAGAGCAAGGTGGCCCTTGCAGAATAACCTCATAGGCATTTCAGACTACGTATAAACAGTAAACACTGCTTAAATTGCTGCATTCATTCATAGACTCTTACAGGAGGAAATTCATTATAAAGTGTGGCTAGACTGCTTGAACAGTAGCAGTGCGGACACACAGTATGGGATCTGTAGTTGCTCTTCCTCTGAAGACCAACTGCAGGGTGGATGCTTAGACCAAAAGTGTCCAAATGCCATTCTGCAGTGTTTTATTCCAGCCTCCCTTCTAACTTGTCTCTCTAACTTGTCTTTTAGATTGAACGAGTCCATGCCTCTGCTGACCAAACAACTGCAGCATCTCTGGGGAGTCCATATGATCCGCATCCTCTTCAGTGATGTGCTCAGCAAGAAGCTGCTGGAGAGTCAGGAAGCAGCTCAGCTGCCAGCACAGCCGCTTTCCCCTCAGAACAGCCTTCCCATGAAGAGTCAGTTTGGGAGGGTTGCTTGTGTGTGTGTGAATGTGTTTGCACCATGTGCATATGTGTCTGTCTCTCAGCAGTTTGGTGTTTCCACTAGGCTGAAAGCTTTGGGTAATTTCTTGCAGCAGCTGCTGCTGCTTAGGGATGGGATAGGAACTCAGCTATTTGTGGTTCCTGTTCGCTGCCTCTGTGATCTGGGGCAAGTCTCCTTGGTGCCATGAGAATATTTACTTATTTTAATGTTTGTTTGGTTTTTTCCTGTTTTATTGTTTCCTACGTAGCTGAACTGCTTACGGCATGGTCTGTTGTTTCTAATGCAAAATGGGGAGGCCAGCTCCCCAGGTGGAAGGCAGGATGAAGCTGGTTTATGGGTCTGCCTGTGGTTCTGCAGAAACGTATCTGGAAGAAGACAGCTGTAATCTGACTGTTTTCCAGTGACTTCACATAGATTAAATCCTGTGGCCTATTAGTTACTGCAGTTCTGTTACAGTTTTAAGCTCTAGATTATTGGTTCCCTTGTGCAGTGCTAGCAGCTATACAGCATTCTGCCAAAAAAAAATCCATGAAAATGTACTGTGTGGGGGGTGACCTGTTTGCTAAAATCCCCCTGCCAGGGCTGCCAAGCAGCTGGGGGAAATAAATGGTTTGGAATAGAGCTTTTGTCTCCTGGGCCAACCTTGTGTGCACTTCTCTTACCAGACCTTTTCAAGCGAGCTTTCCAGAAGTCTGCGTCCGTCCGCAACATTCTCAAGCCCGTTGGGGGCAAGCGAGTGGATTCGGCGGAGGTGCAGAAAGTGTGCAGCATCTGTGTGCTGTACCAAACCACGCTGACCACGCTCACGCAGATCCGCCTCCAGATCCTCACAGGTCAGGGCACATAGGCGCTTTTCAGCCCACTTAAAACGGGGAGGAAAAAATTGATTTTTCCTATTAAATTCTCTTGATTTTGTTGGTAGTTTTATTACTGACAACGTTTTATTGACTGTCTGAGTGGAAAGCTTGTTCCACCTTGAATCATACATCTGATCAATAACATTCATCATTTCTTTATCAAACATTAACTCTCCAGAATATGAATTGAAGCAAGTTTTCCTATAATGAAACCTTGCTTATTCCATATCAGCCTTAAGGCCGAGTCAGTGTTTTCGAGAAGGTTAGCAATATTAATCTTTATGTGCAAACACCTTCATACATCTTAGGAACAAATTACCTGTCTAAGAAGGGATGGAGGTGGAGATAAGCACTCTTTGCTCTTGTGGCTGGAATAGAGGAGTGAGTCCACAGCTCTGGACGTCTTGTTCCTGCTTGCAGGGCTGGCCGCAGGTGCAGTCCTGTCCTGTGTGCTTTTCATTGCATTTTGAGATGGCTGTAATGATTGGGTCACAGAATTTAATTTTCTCCTAGAATTACAGAATAACTGATGGGAAGGAGCTGCAGATATGCACACTATTGCTGCCTGATTAAAAGCTTTCTTTTGTGTGCCTTAGAACTGAACAACTCCTGTTATTGGAGGCAAGTTTGCGTGTGTGTGTTTCCTTCAAGAAAAAGAGCTGCTTTGCCAAAGGATCCGTCAGTTCCAAACTTGTTTGTGCTTTATATTGTTCTGTCACTAGGCCTCACTTACCTTGATGACCTGTTACCCAAATTATGGGCTTTTATCTGCGAGCTGGGACCGCAGGGTGGGCTAAAGCTCTTCTTGGAGTGCCTGAATAATGACACGGAGGAGTCGAAGAGGCTGCTGGCCATGCTGATGCTCTTCTGTGACTGTTCCCGCCACCTTATCACGTAGGTGGAAAGCAGAGGTTGCCCTTTAGATTTGAAATGTGAAGCTCCTGTGTGTTCCTTAGGTTTCAACAGGAATAGTTAAAGCATTACTGCCTTTGCACAGAGGTAAATAGGCAAGCCAAAGTAAAGAGAAGGCATTCCTAATAAAACACATCCTTTTATATAAATAAAATCCTAAGAAATAGAAAGGGACTTCAAAAGGATTGTCCCATCTGTCTTGTGCTGCTGCTTAATGGATATTGAGTTGCCTGATTTGGTGACAAATATTACAGCATTGGCCCGTGGAGGGAGGAAGGAAGATTTCTTCGACTGCTTATGGGCAGTGATTGCCTGGGTCCAGAGCCAAGGCCTGGAACCCCGATGGCTTTGAGGGGCAGTGGCACGAGTGCTGCTGCAGGCATGTGCCCAGCTGCCCATCACGGCTCCTGTGCCGTCCTGTTCATTGGCTTGCAGAGGACAAAGGGCGGGGGGAATTGGCCTTGCTTGTCAGGAGAGAGAGTTTTTCTTAGCTTGGCTGATGAAAAAGCTTTCTCTGGGGACTAGTGCACGGGTCCTTTTTGCTGTGAAGTATTAGCTTCGCTCATATCTCAGACCTTTCATACTGCCTTTTGTTAGGATCAGATATTGATCAAAATCAATAAATAAGGTTTAGGTTTTTTATGACTCTAGTTCCTCATGGGTGTCAGTCATCACAGAAATAAGAGCTGCTGCTAAAGGATAATGTGCCTTTATGATATTTTCAAAAGGGAATTAAATTGGCATTTGCATATCTGGGTTTCCTTTCTTTGATAGGATTCTTGATGACATAGAAGTCTATGAAGAGCAGATTTTAA